>JAIPRM010002037.1:0-25487 GCA_025469315.1 Stegophylla sp. TES_Ste_2020 | reverse complement strand
ATAGAAATTTTAAAAACTTTAATTAAAAAAATTAAAAACATTTTAAAAACTTTTTAAGTCGAATTTCTTTTGTAAAACCTCGGTAACTCGAAAACCTCGATAAGTCGAAAAAATT
This sequence comes from Stegophylla sp. TES_Ste_2020, assembly GCA_025469315.1. NCBI lineage: Eukaryota > Metazoa > Arthropoda > Insecta > Hemiptera > Aphididae > Stegophylla > Stegophylla sp. TES_Ste_2020. Next base: position 25,372 of record JAIPRM010002037.1, on the reverse strand, counting down.
GCGTTTCCCTCGAATTTCGACTTATCGAGGTTCCACTGTATAATTAATATACTATAAGTACTATAACTTATAAGCATTTAATTACCGAAGGTTGATAATGTTTTATTGCATCTTATGTATTTTTCGACGCTGAATACGATGGTGTGAATTAAAATCCACGTGCAACAATAGTTTTCTAACTATTTCATTCTATTTTGAAAATTAAATATTTTCGGTTATTATGCCTACTAATTCACCTACATGGTCAAGTTGTGCTGTGGCCTAGCACGCCGACAGTACCGGGTTCGATTCCAGCCCGGCACTTCGAATTTTAGCATTTTTTTTTCTTATATTATTAACTTCCTTCGTTCAGTTTTACTGAAAAAATGATTTATCGTTTCTTTAAAATTCAATACACCCACCAAGAGAATACCACCCGTCGTGCGAAGAACACCCATCGTGCGAAGTATAACTGGCTTTTGTTGAACTTGAACTTACTTATAATTAACAGTAGATTTATGCAAACTATTAAGTATATATGTGTCGCTATTAAATAACTCATTAATTGTTATCGATAATGTATTTTATTGTTCATATGGGGGCAATAAGCATATTTTTAAATTGTTATTAATAAATCTTGTGGACCCCCATTTGCATCTCCTGCACCTCCAGTTTATATTTTCGCGAATGTAGACCTGGAGATCAGAGTAAACCCGTGGGGGGAGGTCGATATAGACCACTTTGGGAACCTCTGATTTACACGAATAATGTATTGCACATAGATTATTCTTTTATTAAATTATAATTTTTAAATATATTGACAATTATTATTATTTTAAATTAACCGAATTTCCGCTCAGTCATTTTAATGAAGAATTGATTTATCATTTCTCTAAAATTCAACACACCTGCTAAGAGTATCCCACCCGAGATGCAAAGAATACCTATGGTGTGAAGTATGTCCTTTTTATGTTATCCAAACTTTATAATAATTTAAATATAGATTGATAATACGAGAAATGTATTGGTGCAAGAAAATTTTTAAAATGTGAAATTTTTTTTCGTTTCCAGTTTAGTACTGGCTGAGTAAAAAATAATTTTTGTTTGTTACGATGATGAACTTTATAATTTTGAAGTAAAGTTGACTTGTATAAACTGAATCGCCTCCGTTCAGAATGGTTTTATTTAAGAAGTGATTAATCGTTTCATTAAAGTTCAATACACTTACCAAGAGCATCCCACCTGAGAAGCGAAGAACACTGATAATGCGAAGTATTGCCAGTTTTTTTTTATTCATTTATGGGGTGTCAAATATTATAGGCTGAGGGCGCCAAATCTGAATATACGCCAATGTCTGGGTTTACGGACGTGCGTGATCCCTTGACAATTGCGGGATCCTTTAATTGTCTACCTGTTGTTCCATTTTATACCGAGTCAAAAACGCACTTATGCTTCCCGTAATCTTTTTTTATACGAGTATTCATGAAAAATGAAAACTGTAATGATCGGAAAGTACTTACTGAATACTTCGAATTGGCTTCATATAAATTTATAATTATACGTGTTACATTATTCGAGCTCTGTTTTTCTTCAGTTTTCACTTGGTATTACACAAGGACATTATTATGGTGTAACTTACTGATGTGCGTGAGTATGAAAAACAAATTCAAAAATAAGGTTTAAACAATGAATGAGCGCGCGTGCGTGTTTGAAGGAATAGATGTATCAGACATCAACATCAGTGCCGGCGTGAGGAGCGCTAGTGTGTTGTTGATCGGCGGGTGTTAGGCAGCCGGCGGTTGGTGGGCGACCGGCAGGCGGCTGCCGCAGCCGCAGCCCGCAGCCACTGGCCCACCGAGTTAGTGTATGTTCGTCTTCGTGTGCGAAATGTTGCCATTTCGATATGTCGGTTAATCAAAGGATTTCGTTGAAAAGTTTTTATTGCTTTTATTGTTTATTTCTATTGATTAGTCGGATGGTGAATAGCTAGATCATTGCTTATGTCATAATCATATATCCTTGTAAATAGTGTATAAAATCTTCGCGTTTGTGTGTGTATTATATGTCATATTTGTCTATGTTTATGTGCGTGTGCGTGATTAATGATAAATATTATCCTGTCCGGTAGTCACAATACGTTGTAAAAAAATATAAATTAGGGTAAAAGACAATCATTGCATATATCGATAATCAGCATATTAGATTTTGTCATCTACATTATTCAAGAAGTTGCATATTTTGTCGCAGAAATTCAAATCAAAAACCATGAAAGATATGGGTACAGACATGGTGAGTATTGAGTATTTGAGTAATCAGTATTATTGGATTTAGTATCAGGAGGGGGCGGGGGCAGCTGTGACAGGACTAAGATATACATTTGCATGATTTGTATTAAATATAAAGTCTAATATATATATATTTATTTATACAATATCAAAATATAATAAAACGTGTGTTCACTTACTCGCCCGCCCACCCGCACTGTTGCGGTCATGTCGTTGTCTAGCTGCTGCTTTTGTTTCCGAGCGCGCGTACATATGAAACTCGTGCTCCCGTACGGTCGTCGTGCGCGCGCGCACGACTGATTTTCAAGGTTAGGAAATAGCGTTGCGGCGAATTCGCACTTGTACTCGCACTCTTGCAGTTCATACTGACGTTTACCATAAGATTTGGCCCAGAATATTGTGTTTACTGTGAATTGTGATGACTTTGAATTCAATTCTTTTTCCACTTAAACAAAAGTTGTTATTGTTTTCAACCTGTTACCTATTCGTTTTAATATTTTTTAATAATTTTGTGTATATAGTATGGGTACCATATAACTGTATTTATTATGTGTCTGTTTATATTTCTGTAAAATATATTATGTAGTATATACACATAATTTGTACATTTAATCATTTGCTTGGATACATTTTTTGAGGTTATGCTTATATTTCATATATTTTTGTGTGGTATTGACCGCGAAATTTGTCGTTGTTGAGTGTGTTTCGCCTGTAATTATTAAATCTTTTATACTTTCATATCAAGTAGCATTTTAAATTGTTAAACTTTAAATCTGTTGCATTACCTAATAAAGAGTACTTGAATAATTTTCGTAACATGAGAATATTGTGATTTAATTAGTTTTAATTAAATTTACGTACCTACCTATTCCTGTTTAATAATAATTTTAATTTAACATTTTTTAGGTAGGTAGGTATATTAAATGTATTAACTGAAACAAATTTTAATTTTGGTGCTACTCTAACACGTAACAAATATTGAATTTCGTACTGCATTATAAACATGCCATACGTACCTATAACGCTGCTGTCACAGTGAACCATATGTCCAATTACCTTGTGTTTGGCGGTAGATGTTATAGCTGAAAATTAGAATTGGGCTCGTAATGCATTTTTTTAATTTTATCAACTCTTCATGGCCGATTTTGGGTCAATATGTTTCAAGAATTTGTTAAGATTTATCGTGTTCTGATCTTAGTCTCAAAATTGTGGTATTTAATAAATTCCAGTGGAAAATTATATTTTAAGAGGTAGGTATAACTAATGAAGGAAAGTCATTAGTTATAATATGAATTATCAGGATTTAAGAATATTTTAAAAGGGATATTTTACATTGTTGGTGTCTAGGAGTGGATAACTGTATGAAAAAGCATGTTTCCTATGTTAGAAATATGTTATGTTGAAAATGAAGTAGTTTTTATAGATTTGATCATGGCTTTAATTGAAACTAAATTGGGCACTTTGTTTTGTTCTGTTATAATTAGAGGTAGGTACCTATCTGTTTATTAATATCCTTAGTCATTATTTTAATTTCCAACTTGTTAAGAATACCTACCTAATATTTGATAAATATATTGTTTTACTTATTTAAAATTTGTGTTTTATAAATATTTGAATTAAAATCAAGTAATTTAGGTAGGTAAATATGTGTTCATATTAACCTTATTAATTGTTTATAGGTACCTAATTTATTTATTATAAATTTTATAATATATAATTAAAATTATTAAATATTTCGTAAATTAATAATAATTATGTGAGTTATATATTCTGGCATTTCATTGGACCGATAAAAATTCAGATTTTTCTGCATTTATACTTTTAATAGTATTTTTACTAATTATTTAGAATATTGGTTGTACATATTTGTAAAAGCACTGATTAGGTGTAGGTAGAAAGCCAAACATACATCTTACCATGGGTATTCTTTGCTGCTAGGGTGGGACTTTGTTTGTGTGTTAAGTTTTAAAGAAATTAAAAATAAAATTTAAATGAAACAATTCTGAGCTGAGCTTCAGTTTATATGAAAATTTTTTTAAATTTCTCAAATTTTTCTACTCAAAAATCGTGAACAAGAAAAACAAAGTAAGATTTTGGGTAGTTTTTCCTAAATGTTTGATAAACTATTGGGGATTTTTTAAAAAATGACATCTCTAAATTACTACTCTAAATGGTGGTAAAAGTGTGAAATTTCTGATTCTTAAAGTTGCTGGTTGAAACTTTTAGACAAGTTTTTTGGAGTAATTTTATACGAAAAGGTGTAGATACCTACACAGAAAAAAAAATTAAAAAATATAGGACTTGGTGGCACATTATTGTAAAACACTAAATGTATAGGATACAACTGGTATGTATAAAGTTTTTGTGAAGACATTTGTTTATTTTACATAATTTTACATTGTTTTACAGACATTTATTTATTAAACTCGTATTGATATTTTTGTAGGCTCTACCTATTGTAGGCCTGTAGTTTGTATATTACAATGATATTTCAGGGATATTCCTGAAGGTACCTACATTTTAAAACAATCTTAGGGTTTCATAATAGGAAGACCCTTTTTTCTTGTCAAATGTTTAATGGTAAATCTCAAGCAGGAATGTCGATTACGAATAGTTAGAACGAGGCGTGAGCAACATGTGGGTGCAAGCCCTTCTGAACCTTCACCTGATCAATAAAACCATTTATTTATCTATTCTTTGTCATTTATATTGTCACCCCTTATATTTTCTTTATATTTTTAACATTTTTGTTCTTTTAAATATAGCATTTTGTCATTAATTTTGTTTGTATGATATTTATCATTCTAAGGAACAAACAATAGTGTCATAAATTATTATTTTGTTGATATTTTATGTACAATTAATGGAAATTGGTTTTTCTGAGTATTCCAATTTCTGAAATAATTTCATAATCTTTTATTTAGAAAAGTTGTTCATTGTTTATTATTACCTAAATTACCTAAGTATAACTATTATGTAAAATACTTACGTGTGTGTTAATGAGTGTTTCACATTTTTACACAATTTGAACTAGTTATGGGTACCCTCTCTTCCAAAAACAGATTTAAGATTTCACCCTATAAATAGTGTACAAAAGGTAACTGGAATCAGTAGTCTAGATATAATTTATGAATAGGGATGGACCTGTATAATAAACAGTATCTCAAAGAGTAGGGCTTATTGCTCAAACCAATTCTACCATATAACTAGATAGAATATTTAGAGATAAGATTTTGATGACTTTGGATATTTCTTTCTATAGTTTTATAATACTAACCAAGCTAAAAACTATAATTAAAGCGCAGATTTTTATGTAATATTAATATATTATTATATATATCATATTTTTAATGGATGTATGCACAACCACGATAGTAAGAAATGTCAACGATTCACAATACAGAGAAATTAATAACAAAATTTAATTTTGTTTATTTTTGCATATTTGACTAACTATACCTAAATATATGTATTGAAATATTTTCAGGATTTAAAAAAATATGAACATTTCAACTGTTGCGATAACTTTTTTCTATTTTATAATAATTTATTATTGGGTACCTAAATATTTAGGGTATTATTTGATATAAAAATTAACATTGATAGATATATTATGATTAATAATTGTTTCAATCACTATATATAAATATGATTGCCCATTTTTTGTAAATAATAAAATATACCTATATTGATAAAAAAGAATAGTTTTGCATATTTTACTAATATTGATAATTTTATGAGCATATATTCAAATTTTTAAGAGAATATAAGCATCATATTTTGACTGTTTGACTGGGAATATAAATCTGCCTCTAATTATAATATAGTGAATTCAATATATGAATTTTTTATCATGCATTTTTAAAATTTTACATTTTAAATGCATTTTTGTCATTTTTACAAATATTTGGTATGTCATTTTTATAAATATATATAAATTTTTGTTTATTTAAAACTTTATTTTTTGAATATTTTACACTCGATTTTACATTTCAACATGATATTAGTTGATAAAATAGGTTTGGATATATCTCACTCAGCTCCATTCAGAATCTTAAGTTAAAATTGAGTAAAAATGTACTGCGTTTGAGAATGTTAAATTTTTGACTTCACTAAATTAGTATGTACTCATAGTAAGTTCTGACAATTAAGCATTTATAGCATTTGTTCAAATCAATCTCGATTGTAATTTTTTTTTTTAACAATTCCAAAAATTGATCTATTCATAAGAGGCATTTTTAATAGTTTTATAAAAATACAATTTTCCAAATTGGTAATGTGTAATTAGATTATTGATATTATCTTGAATATTATTATTTTTCTGCATTACAATTTTGATTATTTAGACATTTTTCACAAATACAATCAAGTTTTGTTTTATTCATGTGTTAGAATAGAATATATATATATAGACCCCCACATTCCCTCTCTTTTATATGCCCCTGACTGGAATGAATATTGGTACCTATATTTTGTTTTTATATCTTATTCTAAAATATGGTTCTGATGTTTTGAATTATATTTTATTTGGTAGTTCTCTAACATATTGTTATACAATATGTTAGATATTGGTTATGTTCTCTAACATAACCTTTTATCAATCCTACCTAAAAGGTATTTGGATAACTATAATAAAAAAACCGGTTATACATCACGCTTCGGATATTCTTCGTTCCTTGGGTTAGATAGTACTTTTGGTGTGTTGAAAATTATGACTATTAAGGTTCGTTCACACACGTCCGATCCGAGTCCGTTCCGTCAAGGCATCCGTGTTCTCAGAAATATAACTCCTTGTTTTTCAATGCATGTATTTACACACATCCGATCCGAGCTTTCCGAGCGCTCACCGATCAAAAAAATATTGTCAGTGACCGATTTTGTGTCCGAATTCGGACAAGTTCGGACACAAAACGGTGCCGGATCGGACATGTGCGAACTGGCATCCGACTTTATATTTGGTAATTTAGATAAGTATTTCGATTACTTGAAAAATTTAACACAACACGTCTGTTTTCTACCATCCAAGTGTACATACTGATTGATAAATAAATCGTAAATATAATTATAAAAACAAATAAATCGGATCGGATGTATGTGAATACCAGATTCGGAACATTAAAATTCGGAACGGACTCTGATTGGACTCGGATCGGACGTGTGTGAAAGAACCTTTATTGTTCTTTATATTATTAACTTCATTTGTTCAGAATCGTCTTATTGAAGAATTGATTTATCGTTTCTTAAATATTCTACACAATTCTACGCTACATTTTATATTATTATTGTCATTGTTCGTTACTAATTATACTTAAATAAAATAATAAATAAAAATTTTCTTGGCCAAAATGTTTCTTGTATCATTGTTTACCTATGTTAAAATTTTAATTATTTTCATTAATTTTTTATTCATTTAAAAATTGTTTTACCTACTTATATAGTCATTAAGTTTTTAGTAATACGTAAGGAAAATTTAGAAAGTAACACATGTAAAATGGGGTCTAAATGACAATCTATGATCTACGGAAGGAGATTCAACTATACCTACTTAAAAATGTTATCAAAGAATTTAAAAAATCTAAACTTTAGCATCATGGGTATTATTTGCTCCTAGGGTAAAACTTATTGGATATATTCAATTTTAAAGAAACTATTAATTTCTTCAATAAATTGAATCTGAGTAGTGATTTCCTTATGGTAAGTTAACAATGTTAAAAATAATTCCAAATTGAAAAATAAACATTTATTGACTGTTGTGTTATCATGGTTACCATATTCAACAAGTTAATTGGTTGCTATCTAATTTGAAAAATAACCAAATAAACAGGGAAATGAACAATTAAAGTGAAATAAAATGAGGTGAAAATAAATTTTATTTTAACATTTACCTATTGATTATTGTGTTACTATGGTTTCTATTTGCAACAAATTAATTGGTAGCTCTCAAATATTCTATAGTAACCAAATAAATAATCAAAGTGAAATAAAATGACAAAACTGAAAATTGTATGTATTCTGTGTCAACTCTTTGCAAAAATGCTAATTTCAAAAAATTAACTCTCTAAAGTACCATCTTGAGGCGAATTTTGTTTCAAAAAATTGCTGGTCAAAAGTAATTTGAAGTACTTTGTAATTTCTATACGAAAATGTGTTTACAGAAGGAACAAGGGAAATAATTATTGTTGTAAAATCATAAGCTTTCTTGCTCTGCTCAGATTTTTAAAAACTTCACAAAACCTTGCTTAATTTAATTTTTATCTTTCATACAAAATATAATATAATGCGGACAATGGGGAGGATTTCAGTCCCTAAGCAACCCCTCTGCTTATGTCACTGCATACTTCTATCACTCCTATGACTATCATAAGTGATTTGTTTTCTGAATCGTTTTAAGTCTGAATAAAACTTTTTAAGAATATTACATTATTACATAATTTATTCAAAGGATGCTCAATTTGGTTGGTTTTGGTTGGTATTTTAATCCTTGCACAAAAATCTTCACTACCTATTTTGAATACATATTGTATCTCATTTTATTAAAATTTAACTTCAATATTAATTTTGATATTCCATGTTAGACACAGGATGTTGTGTGAATGAGTTTAGTATGTTTATTATTATGAGTACATTAAAATTTAAATGCATAACCCCTCATACTCGATTTTATATAGCTTATTGCTGTACATTGTACATATATGAATAAGTTTGCAACTGTCATACATAGACATGACTCAAATAATGCCCCCCCTCCCCCGCTAAACGTGTTTGCTGGACGTTAATTGTCCCGCATTTTGGTAAATCTGTCATAGTTCTAAAATTATTGAGGACCTTAAGTAAACCAAAGCGTTTCCACCTGGACTGATTTAAGAAATAGACTGAATGTTGATGTGCTACTCAAATGTGCGATCTACCTATATGGCTGTAGTCGCACATATGACTGTGCTGCTCTGATGATGTGCGATCGTGTTTCTGCCTAGTAGTACAGTATAGAATATAAAATAATAATTCCTGAAAACCGGAATTATATCTAAAAATGAATAGTTTTCGATTTAAAATTGTGTGAAATCTTACTGAAGTAGTGAGGTGACTATTGACTAATCAAGAAGTATTCAAACTTTTTCTACCCGCGGCTCCTTTTTCTCTTAGTGACATCTTGGCAGCTCCTCCTTCCATAAAGAAAACATTTTTATATTTTTGTTTGGTGTATCTAAATCAGAATATTTAATAATCAATAGAAAAATTATCAACCCATATGTCCTCCATAAAACAATGATATTTACATGCTGAGCTAATACTATTTTATATACCCCTAGGGCCCTAGGGGGCCGCGGACCACAGGTTAAAAACTGCTGTTATAGAGCATAAAAACATCTTTTTTCGGGGTTTTAACTGCATATAAATCCGATCTCTAAGTATAAGTTTATGTACGAAATTTAATATTTAATCTTTTAAAATTTAAAATTACGATTTTTGTACATTCATATTAAGACGTTAGGTTAGGTACACTATTATTATATACATTATACATATTAGTATTCGGCCACACTTTTTAAGTACTTTATTCACTGTATTTATGACAACAGTGGCATATTTATGAGGTGAACCGCGATTTTTCCACTTCGCGTAACTTCACAATATGGATAATGTTTCGCGAAATGGATACCTTAACTATACATAGCGGAACTTGTTCTGTCATCCATTCAATGAAACAATAAATTATTTTACATTACAAATTACTTATTATAAAAAAAAATTAATAAAAATTTTAATTATAATAAAAAATAAATTATTTTCCATTATTGAACTCCAACAACTGTTTGGGTACACCATGCATGTGCACCGCCAGTGTAGGTTAGTGTTTACTGGGCGTTTGGTCGACTCTGCTTTGTTCCGCAAATCAAAAATATCCCTTAGCTTGCTGTGCAACATGGGGGCATTTCGACTTGATAATCGACTTGTTGTATTATATTTTTACAATAATAATGTAAAAACTTATTGAAATGCCTTCATGTTGCACAGCAAGCCGTGATATATTTTTGATTTGTGGAGCGAAGCAGATCGACCAAACACACGGTCAACATTTGGGTGTTAATTAGAAATATTATAAGAATTAGTCCGTACTTTCTCCGGTTTTTTTTCAATCAAGCTCTTGTAAAATGTTTAATTATTAGTCCGTAAGAAATTTTATTGCACCAAAATATTCGCAATGAAATTCTCTATCTATGCACCAAATTTCAAAACAATCGGTTTAGGTTTTTTAGTTTCAAGGAAAAACTCTAACTTCAAATGGATATAAAAAAAAAAGTTGGCTGACGATTTTTGAGATTTTTTCAGGTGAATTAGACATATATGTCACTGAGATCATATTAAATTTTCAAGTATAAGTATCAAAAATTAAAAATTTTATTACAAAAAAATTAACAAAAAATGAGAAATTTCTGAAATTTTCAAAATGTTGTTACTTAACTCAATATTGATCAAATCTTTTTGAAATTTTTATGTAATGTTTTCGTAACCATTTTTAGTAGTTGGTGAAAGTTTTAAGTCTCTAGCTGCATTATTTTAGAAGTTATATTAAAAAGTAATTTTCAATTTTTACGAAAATTCCGGTAATTGCGTATTTTGTAAATTTTTCGACATATTTTCCACGTTTTTTAAAAAATTATTGAGAAATTTGAAAAAATGACCTCTTTAAAGTACCATCTGGGTATGATTCCGATTCTGTGGAGAAACTGATCGAAACTTTTGATCTAGTATTTCTATACGAAAAAGTTATCATAGAAAGAGAAAAAAAAATTCATTTTTTCAAAAATTTACATCATTGTAAATGCATAAGCTTATTCACTCCGTTCAGAATCTAATATAACGATAGCATCTTATGTTTCCCATATTGTGATATCTTTTAATATAGTAACAGGTATAATCACTAAAAATGATTAAGATTTTACATTAATTAATTGTAGATATCCTTGTTCAGAAAAATGATTTAAACAGACTTAAAAGTAGACCAATTCGCTGTATTATTTTAAAAAAAACCTATATTTTTAGATTTTGAACGAAGTGAAGAATCTACTGTTATTTTTACAATGATATTTATTTTTTTTCTGTATACACTTTTTCGTATAGACATACTTGTCCAAAAGTCTCGATCAGCAACTTTTTGAAACCGGATTTGCCTCTAGTTGATATTATTTTTTGAATTTCTCAATTCTTCAATTTTTTCTCTCCCAAAATATGACAAAAAATACTCAGAATCCATAATTTTTTGATTCAAACTTAATGAAAATTTAAACATAAATTGACAATAAAATGTTGGATATTTTTCTCGTTATTTTTTTTCCTTTTTTTTTTATTTATTAGATGAAAAAAAAAAGTGAAGTATAGGTAGTATAGACAAGAAAGCCGGACATAGTATGGACTTACTTAGTATGGAATATTTATAATCGTCTATGAATAATTAAATTGGTTTACCAAATACAATTTGTGGACAAAATAATTGTATGAGCGGTTATTTATAGCTATTTAATTAATGTTATTAGTCTAGTTAGTATTTATTTTGTTTGTCCAAATTATTTTATTTATGTCTATTACTTTATATGGAAGAACAATTATAATCGTCTATGATTATTGATATATTTATGTTACGGATTGGTTTACCTAATACGTTTTGCGGACAAAATAAATATATGAGAGATTATACATAGCTATATTATGAATGTTGGTATTATAGTTCTGTTATTTTGTTTATCCAAATTACTTCGTATTATTACTTCGTACCTATTACTTAGTATGGATAGGGTTGCCAGATTTCAAAATTAAAAATACGGGACAAACAAAAAATTAATTTTATCCCCCCTCCCCCCCAACAGTTGGATTCTTTTTTAAATGAAAATGTTTTTAGTTAATTTAAATATTTAAGTTTTGTAATTTTTAAATAATATTTATTAGCCAATAGGAATGAAATTATAAAACAAATATCACATTAATTTTATAAAAATACGAGTACATATATTTTAACTTTACAAAATTAATTGATTGTTGAATTTCCTGATCATGCTGGTCTATCATATTTATCAGAATTTAGAAGAATGGATATCTTTTATAATATTCATTGATATCCTAGGAGTCAAATGGATGTATTGGAAATTTTTTGAAAAACGGTACATTTTGGTGTCCCGAAGAGATTTGTCTGGACAACGGGACCTCTAGTTAAAATACGGGACGTTCTCGTATTTATATGGGACGTCTGGCAACCCTAAGTATGGAATATTTATAATCGTCTATGATTAATTCAATATTAAGTTACGGATTGGTTTACCAAAAACAATTTGCGGACCAAATATTTATATGAGCGGTTATTCGTAGCTATTTAATTTGTGTTTATTACTTTATATGGAACAATATTGTAATCGTCTATGATTAATGAAATATTTATGTTACGGATTGGTTTACCAAATACGATTTGCGGACAAAATAAATATATGAGCGATTATTCATAACAATAAATGAATGTTATTATAGTTCTGTTATTTGGTTTATCAAAATTACTTTATATTATGTACCTATTACTTGGTATGGAATATTTATAATCGTCTATGATTAATGAAATATTAATGTTACAGATTGGTTTACCAAATACAATTTGGGGACAATATAATTATATGAGCGATTAGTATTTGCTATTTAATAAAAGTTAGTAGTCTAGTTTTGTATTTATTTTGATTATCCAAATCACTTCATTTGTGTCTATTACTTTATATGAAGGAACAATTATTATTATAATCGTCTATGATTATTGATATATTTATGTTACGGATTGGTTTACCAAATACATTTGCGGACAAAATAAATATATGAGAGATTATAAATGGCTATATTATTAATGTTGGTAGTATATTTTTATCCAAATTTACTTCTATGTAACTATTACTTGGTATGGATTATTTATAATCGTCTATGATTAATTAAATATTAATATTACCAAAAACAATTTGCAAACCAAATAATTAACATGAGTGGTTATTCAAAGCTACTTATTTAATTTGTGTCTATTACTTTATATGGAACAATATTATAATCGTCTATGATTATTGAAATATTTATGTTATATTGGTTTACCTAATACGTTTTGCGGACAAAATAAATATATGAGAGATTATTTATAGCTTTATTATGAAAGTTGGTAGTATAGTTCTGTTATTTTGTTTATTCAAATTACGTTATATGTACCTATTACTTAGTATGGAACATTTATAATTTATGCTCAAAGAAATATTGATGTTACAGGTTGGTTTCCCAATCAAATTTGTAGACAAAATTAATAAATGAAAGATTATAATATGTTTGTAGTATAGTTTCAGTTATTTTGCACATCCAAATAACTTCTTATGTATTGTTTATGTTATATTTATTATCATCTATATATAATAAAAAAAATAATGATTATAAACTACTTGAAAATGTTATGCGGGGGGGGGGAGGAATGTAGTTGAAGTCTTTTGTCAATCATACAATAATGATTATACACATAGTATTTTCAATTGCATTTTCTCTGGTCGTATACAACCAAATAATAAGAATATCACTGCATTTAAAAGTACGTAATTGTTACTAGATAAAAACAATGTTGGAATATTATTGAGTTAATGTTTTAAATGTCTACACAGTAAGTTTATTTTAACTTATTTGGTATGTAGGTATTAGAATTTATAATCAAAACAAACACTATGCTATTTTGTATGTAGTAAATTTAATTACATTCATTTCAAAATATTGTTTTAATAATTAGTAGTTATACCTACTTTACATATGTGTAAATTATGGTATGTATTTTCTTGAATGGAAAATGTACTAATTACCTCATCATAAACAGTAAGCGTTATGGTAGCATATTATATTATTCTTTTATTGTTTCACAATGGTTCTTAATTTCTTTATTCTTAAATTTGGTATCAAATTGCTTTGAAACTTTACATTGGTAAGAATTAACTATCTGCATTTTCTTAAGATTACGCAGTTGTTGATAGGAGTAATACTGGTATTAATTCATTGTCATTATTTAATATGTACGAGTCATTGCCAATTTTCAACTTTATGTATAATTGGAATTTTTAATATAAATACGAAAACTTAAAAAAAAATTGTCTAAGTACCTATCTATGTTTAAATGCACATATTAATTAAATTTATGGTAAAGCCTTTAGACGTTTTGGTATTTTAAAGAGGATCTGTGCTAAATTTAAAGACACAATCTGTACTTTACTTGTGAGATCTATTTTAGCAGGATTTTTCGAGCAAGATATTTTACAGTTTTCTGGTTAGGTTGATTATGAAGTTATATTAAGTTTATTTAAAATTAAATTCTTCAAAACTAATAATTATTATTGTGTATTAGTTGAAGCTCCTCTCTGTATCGTTTTATTGAAGAAATGATTTATCGTTTCTTTAAAATTCAATAGGTACTCACTCATCAAGAGTATCCCACCTGAGGTGCGAAGAACATCTCGACGAGTGAAGTACACACTTTTTTTTTCTGTATACACTTTTTCTCATGGATCTCTTCTCCAAAAGTCTCGATCAGCAACATTTTAAAACCGGATTTCCTTCTAGTGGGTACTTTAGAGAGGTCATTTTTTGAATTCCTCAATTCTTCATTTTTGTTTTTTTCATGTAAAAACTACCTATCCAAAATTTGACAAAAAAGACTCTGTGGAAACCATAATTTTTTATCCAAACTTTATAAAAATTTAAACATAGACATTATAAGAAACATTTTGGCGCAAGAAAATTTTGAAAAAAAAAAAAATTTGATTGAATAAATTTATCGTTTCTTTAAAATTCTACACATCAAGAGGAGCAAAGACACCCCAAAAATGTGAAGTATACATACTTTCTTTAATTTATTCTGATTGATTAAGTTAGTTATGAAGGAGAAACTGTATATGACATGACACAAGCACAAAGTGAGTGCATATTTATTTATGCATTATTTTACATAACATTCTTGTTGCAATTCGTTGATGTTTAAGATTGGATGCAATTTGGGTGTGTGCAATTTGCGTCTTTTGTTCAAAAGCTGTAGGAAATGTTGAAGATTCATTTTGCACTGATTTTGTGTACTCGGCTCGCATCTTGTCTCGTGTAGGAGTTGTTTGTTCTGTATGAGCTCACGACTATGTGTAGACGATTGGCGGCGATGCGTTTGGAACCTTGGTGCGGACGTTGTCCTCTATCGTCAAGGTCACCTCAACTCTTCCAGAGCCCCACCCCTACCACTGTCGTCCGGTCAGTACCACAGTCATCGTTTCCTCCACACGTACTTAAAAATACATGCATATATTAGCCTGCAGCAGCTCACATGCATACTTGGCGCACGCGTGTACAATAAACACACTACGTACTTACTACACGGAGGCACTGTGCAACAGCAATATTGATACGCTTTCGTCTTGTATTAGTGCGCTGCTGTCGCCTCAGCACATGTCTTGTCAGGGCTGCAGTCCCTATAAATTGTTTTCCCATGCCTTGTGGCGTCTATTGAAAAACCGGTCAGGTCATTTTATTATTGTGATATTTGTTCGTCGATACGCGAACAGCTGTGTTAAAATATGTTAACCACCATTGTTGGTATTATTTAGTTTTTGTCTAGCCCAACATAGTTTAATATCAGAATTTTCGGATTGCTTACTGCTCTGTCCACGCCATGTGTATTTTCATATCAGGTTTCGTGGGAAAGACCGCGAGTCTGTGGACTAACACTTCCGATTCTAGCAATTATTGTGGGAATATTTGAATCATTCGTGCGCGCTTACTCTATTATGTCAAATATTTCATTAAACTTTAATTGTATGTATGCGACATTGTATGCTCAGTCTTAACATCATAATAATTCAGAGTATTAGTACAAACCAAAAAAATCAAACAAAACTAATTTAGAAAGAAATTTTCGATAAATAGTTTAAAATAATATACCTTATAAAGGAGGTCTATTTACATATAACCGTTCTGTATCCATTCGGTCTGTACTGTGGTCTGATGTTTATAATTTGTTTACATGTTATGCAATGGTGATATCACAACATATATATAAATACACTCATATATAAATACTCACTTCATATACTCTATGGTGCTATCTACACATCCCTTCCGTGATCGTTCAGTATCAGTTATGGATTTATCAGAGAAAATATTTTCGGAAATTTCTCTGATACGAACATGGTTTTCACCGAACAAAGTAAATGACCATCAATATCATTCACGTGGTAGTGGTAGGTAACAATTAACGTGATCGCATTTGTTTGTATCTTCTCGCAAGAAGTGATTTTTCAATAGTAAAATTAAAAAAAATTGTTTTTTAAAAAACTTAATAATAATAATAATAATAATAATAATAATAATAATAATAACCTATACTTAGTTATTAGTAGTACCCAGTAGTACAATATAGTCAGTGTTTGAATTGGAAAAATAGAAGAAGGGGTGCTCTCGGGCTTTCAATAAATAAGCGTCCCTTCAAACTATGTAATTCATATACTATAAATAATAATTAGTAAGGGTGCTCTCAAAATTTTATAAAATAGCAGAGGAGCTCAGTCTCCCTCTGCTCCCCCTCAATTCGAGCACTGAGTACAGTACTAGTGTACTCAGTAGTAAAGTACAGTATACAAGTATACAGCTAGTAAATAGGTAAATAGCTAGTAAATTTAAACGGATATGGAATAATTATGTGTAAATAGAACTTAATTAAGATTAAGATTTTAATTTAGATACCTAAATCAAATAAAGGAAATTTAATTAAATTTGCCTGATATTTTTAATTTCTATAATGTTTTACTTACAGATATATTTTATCATTTTTATCTATTAAGATTTAGTAGATGACTAGGTATACTAGGAAAACTGGAAAAAAGTTTTCGAATTTTTTTTTTTTTAGTTGATATAGAGGAGTATTAACTTAAATTTACGAATTTTTATTTATAAATAGCTGTGAATGAACGAATTTATGTAATAAACTCAAGACAATTCTGGTTCATTTACATTTTGAGGAATGTCAATTCGATGCATTGTATAATATTTATTGACGTAGGTCAGTTAACCGGGGTTTTGGTCGACTTGCTACGCTCGTCGACGCCTTCGCTTCGCTCTGCAAATCAAAAATATCCCTCTGTTTGCTGTGTAACGTGGGGAAATTTCGGCTTGATAATCGACTTGCTGTGCAATTACTGTCAGATTATTTGGACTAATCACTAATCAAAAATGCTCTAATGTTTGCAATATTATTTTATTTCAGTCAGTTTCTTATGTTATCTAAATATACGGGATGAAATTATTCATTTTATTCATTAAATGTTTATTAGGGGTAAGGGAATATAATATATATAATATATTATATTAAATCAATTTTTGTTACTTTTTCTTTTAAATAAATATTGGGGTCTATTATTCTGTATACAAATATTATTGTGTTGGTTCCCATTCGTTACATAATAATATGTTAGTCTTAATGTATACTTATAATACGTTAATTTATACAATTACTAGTTTATGTATTCAATTTCTAGATTGGCACATTAATTTATGAATTATATATTTTATTAATTATTTAGTTAATATATAGAAAAACAATTTAGTTTAAGCTAATGTGTATAATTTATAGCTATTATTCTGATAAGATAAAATTAGTAGTAGGTACACACACTCGAGAGTAGAATTCTGAAAATTACCAGTTTAAGTAAATAAAAATAAATTATAACTTTATGCTGTTGTATATTAAACTTACGATTTAAAAGATATTTTCAGGTTCATATGCAGGATAATTTTTATAGCATACCCCCTCATTTTTGGCAGAAAAAATGCAAAAATTTGGATATTTTTTTTTGGAATGCCATTTTACTATAAAAGCTATATTTTTCATAACTAATTTTCTTTCATGACTTCTACATACATAATTATTATAAATCTTCAGAATTAACCTTTAATCAAATGTATTTACATTTACGTTGGTAACTAAATATGTGTCCAAGAGAATATTTTCTTTAATAATAATACTTAAATTTGAGTAATTCGAAAACCATACATTTGAATTTTGATTTCAATACATCAAAGTTCACAAAAAATTACCCATATAAAATCCCATATTTAAATAGAGGGGTGAAATTTGAATATGAGAGTATCACCACTCGTAAGGATGGACATCCTTACGAGTTAAGAAAAATATTGCTTTTATAGAAAGTCAAACATTCCGAAGAATCTTATGATTTTACAATGATGCTTATTTTAGATTCTGGAAGAAGTGAAGAAGCTAATGTTTTTACAATGATGTTTATTTATTTATTTTGTTCTCATTTTTCTGTATATACTTTTTCACATGGAAATACTTGTCCAAAAATCTCAACCAATAACTTTTTGAAATCAGATTTTCCTCTAGTTGATACTTTCATGAGATCAGTTTTTGAATATCTTAATTCTTCATTTTTTTGGAGGGGAACTACCTAAAATTTGACAAAAGACTCTGAAACTATCATATTTTGATACTATGAAAATTTAAACATAGGTAGACAATAATATGAGAAATATTTTGGCGCAAGAAAATTTTGAAAATGTGATAAGAATGTGAAAAAAAAGCCGGACATACTTCGCACGATGGGTGTACTTCGCACGACGGGTGGTATTCTCTTGACGGGCATATTAAATTTTAAAGAAACGATAAATCACATCTTCAGTAAAACGATTCTGAACGAAGGAAGTTAATAATAATAATAAAAAAAAAAATGTTTGAAAAATGTCCAAAAATTTTTTTCACATTTTCAAAATTTTCTTGCGCCAAAATCTTTTTTATAGGATTTTCTATCTATGTTTAAAGTTTCATAAAATTCTGATAAAAATGATAATTTTTGAGTTGTTTTTGTCAAATTTTGGGTAATTTTTTCCAAAAAAAAACATTGAAGAATTGAGAAATTCAAAAAATGACCTCTCTAAAGTACAATCTAGAGTCGAATCGGGTTTCAAAATGTTATTGATCGAAACTTTTGGACAAGTATTTTTATAAGAAAAGTTGTACACAGAAAAAAAAAATAAAAAAATAAAAATAAACATTGTAAAAACACTAGCTTCTTCACTTCATTCAGAATCTAAAATTCAGAGACCATGAAAATGTGTAATACTAAATATTCACAATTAAAAAGAATTCAAATTAGGTACACTGCTCTATATGAATATATTGAGTATAATCAATTAGCATTTACGCAGTATATAATATATATATTTTAATTATTTGTATTATTTTAAAAGTAATAACAATTTTAATTGAATTTTTGGTATTTTTCTTATTCGAGAAAATATGTTGTATATTATATTTAAACTTATTTTTAATTAATTTTTCATAGATTGCATCATCAACAAAAAAATTATGGGGAGTTGAAGAGGGCAAAGAAGATGGACCTAAAGGAATACTGAATTTGAATGATCATCATCACCAAATGTGGAGAGATTCCACATGGAGTTCTAATAGTAAGTTTCCTCCTTTATTTTCTCTAATAATTTAATTAAAAATTATCTTAATATTTATATTTATATTTAGATCTCATTCTTTAATTTTATTGAAATAAATTTCATTATTCCTTTTTTAACTAATAATGTCTTATTTAGAGTTGTTGTTCAACCATATGTTAAATGGGTATTATCATAGGCTAGGTAACTAGAGAAGTTAGTATATATATATTTTTTGTTTTAGCAAGAAGAGGTGCTGGATTTCCTGTGGGAAATGATTCTGGCAATATTTTATCCCCAAGATCATCTGAATCTGGAATTGGCATGAAGATGGTTGAATATGTTTTAGCAAGTACACCAAATAAAATGGAGACACTGGAGCCTAGAATGAGAAGTTTGGTTATTGTGTGTATTCTCAGTTAATTATCTTTATCACACACTATCACTTATTTACACCAATTTTTAGAGCTCTAATGATGGAGAAGCAATAAAGAAAGAAAAAGATAAACCACCTGGCTCTCCTTATGATTCTGTAAATAGCAACAAAAAAGAAATGGAAAATGGAAATTGTTCAACTGTTGTTCAGCAAAATGGAATGGTAGTTGTACAAAATGGCTTAGATGAAGATAAATACATCAAGTTAGTTGTTGTTGGTTCTTTTTAACCAAGTGCCAGCCAATTACTTTCCTTCTATATCATATATTATAATTTCATAACTATTATACATTATATATATGAGCATGTTCAGTATCACAATGATGGTTTATTTTTAAAAGTTAATGTATCAATATTTAAATATAATTTAATTTAAAAATTATGATTAAACTAATTTTGCTTTATATTTGTAGTTGGTTAATTGGTTACTTAAGATTTTTAAACTTAAAAAATGTTCCATAATTATTTTGTAAAATTATTAAAAACCCGATCAAATGTTAAAGTTAGGAAACATTTTCGGCTTTAATCAAAAATTATCAAGCTCAATTACTAGTGAGATAACACTTCACCTTATATAATATTTTATGTGCAATAGGACTTCCCACTGCATAATGTGCAACTAAGAATTTTTCTTAATGTAAATGGACTGTTATTTATCTTAATTGTAATGTTATATTTATTTTTATTTCATTCATAAAGTATTGATTTTATTAGCTAAATCTAGTCATCAGTTAATTTTAATTAATGCAATAGATCTTTTTAAATGCAATTTGTTATAAATAAGTTGTCTCATCTATACTGAAAAATCTTTAATTGTTAATAAAAAAAAGCGTTAAATAGAATATTCACTTAGTCTGTGTTATTTCTTCTAAAACTCTTTTAAAATATTGACAGCTTGGATTGCATTAATGATATATTTCATTATTCTTTTAAATTCCAGATTCTGAGTGAAGTGAGAAGCTACAGGCTTTTTAATGATGTTTTTTTCTTTCTATTTTGATACAGTTAATTTTTTGGTCGGAAATCACACTTTGGTGGTATTTTAAGTAATTTTTCAATTTCCTCAACGCTTTTTTGAAAAATGAAGAAAATTGAGTAAAATCAACAAAATATTCATTATTTTCATAGAATCTAAAATCGATTTTGTTAATTTTGCCATACCCCAAAATTAATATGACTAGAAATTTTAAATTTTCATCCATTATCAAAAAAAATATAATACAGTTAGAATTTATTTTTATTAAAGATATGACCAATTTGAGGTAAAAATAGTATTTTGGAATTAACTTGTGTTTTGTTGAGTTATATCTAAAACAAATTTTAATTCTTGATATTATTATCTGAAAATTTAACACAACTTCACTCACTTTTAACATCTCATTATTCTGAAAAAGTAATTTTGTAAGTTACCTTTTGATTTTATAACCGTTAAAACTAAAAATATGTATAAAATTAGGTACTTTTACGATAATAATCATTTAAGATTTTGTGTGGAGCAAAGAAGCTAGTGTTTTTACCATGATGTTCCTTTTTTCCTTTTATGTTAACACTTTCTTATAGAAATACTTGTCCAAAAGTTGCGACCAGTAACATTTTGAATCAAAATTTGCCTCAAGATGGCACTTTTATGATCAAAATTATTAATAAGTTTCTCAAAATATGCGTGAAATTATTTAAAACTTGACAAAAACACATTACAAAATAGCTTTTAAATCCAAACTTAATAAAAATTTTAATATAGATTGACCAAAAAAAAAGAAATTTTTTGGTGCAAAATAGTATTGAATGTGAGAAATTTGTTTTAACACATCTTCTTATCGAATATTTTATTCTTGTTTAATGGCAGAATAAAAAACAGGCCAAGTAAAAAATGGTTTCTTTAAAATTCGATATACCTACTAAGAGCATTCAATTTGAAAAGAAAAAAATACCTATGGTTTGAAGTGTGTCCTGCCTCTTTTTTTTTTTTTTTTTTTAATCGAAAACTTATATCTTATGTAAAATACGCTCAATATTTTTTCATACCAAAAGGTTGCTTACGTGTTTTTCTACACCTTGCATAATTCTAATGAAAGTTGGCCTACTGTATAAATTTTTTGGCTCAGTTTATTATTTTTAGAGCAGAAAATTTTACATCAGTCTACTTAATGAATAAGAACTTATTTTACGTTTTTGTTAAAAACATTAGTGTCAAATTAAGTCACAAGATCTTCAACTTCAAAACATTAATCATGTCCTTGAATAATGAGGTGGACACAGAGTTATATTTTAGCAATAAAATATTTTTTGTCTTTTTATACAATTCAAAATAATATTGAATGTTCCATTTTTATTTTAATAGTACAATTTTTTGTATTTCTTATTTGATTTTTTAATTATTTTAGTTATTTTAATGGTATTTTTCATAGAAGTGTTACATTAAAATTGTTTAACATTGCACAAAAATAACGTAGTGAAACTAGAGTGTGGAGAGCGTCACCGAAAACCCAGTGTTACTATCAAGTTCAAGTTGGATAGCTACAAATACATTATTACCACCTTCATAAATGTGCACACAGATGTAGCAAATGTCCCCAAAATGCTTGAGAAATGTCAAAAAATTTAGCATTAAATTACAGATTTTCTGGAATTTTAATTAATATTAATTGAAAAAAAAAAAGCTGGACATACTTCGTACCACGGGTATTCTTTGCTTTTTGCGTGAGATACTCTTAGTTGGTCTCTACAATTTGGCCCAGGTCAAAATTTTCCTACGTTAAATTCATTCTTATATTATTGTATATCTACATTATGATTTTCATTACGACTGGATTAAAAAAGGATAGTTTCTGAGTCCGGTTTCAAAAAGTTGTTAAGTTGCTGATCAAGACTTTCAGACATAATTGTGAAAACACTAGTTTCTTTACTTTGTTTAGAATCTAAAAGTAGTTTAAAAATAATTTATTAAAAAAATGTTATTGGACAGAACACATCACGTTGAGATAATACTGTACATTATAATTATAATAATTAAATGTAATCATTGTAACTCTCTTAATATACATTATATATAATATTAGTATTAGTAAGAAATAGTAATAAGTGGGAAGCCAAATGTAGTGGAGTGTGGACGGGAATCTGGAAAAATTAAGTCATAACTCAGGATTCAGATATATTTGGGGTATTTAAATAGTTTAAATATATAATTTAGAACTAAATAGTAGAATTTGTTAGTAAATAATATATATCTTTATAATTTCTGATAATAATAAATTACAATTTTATAAATATTAATATTCTCATACATGTTAACTTTTCTTAATAATTGGTCCAACTTATGTGAAAGATGTAGATCATCTAGATCATCTACAAATATTGTGGATGCTTTTCATTTTAAATGAAATCATTGCTCTCAATAATCACTCAGTGAAATCTACCATATCTTGTCAATACTTTATGAGTATCATTATTTAATTTACCTATTTTAACCTTTTTTTTTTTCTTCTTTATATGTAACAAACACTGACAAATAACAATGGGATAATTCACATATAGCCATGTTTGTTTTATAATATGATCAATTGAATATAATAATAGGTTGGAAGAACAATTAAGTTAGTCACAATTATGATTTTTAATAATTTTAATTGGTTAATTCATTAATGTAAGGCATATTATTGATAACAGTGGTAACTGGTTATGGGGATAATTACATTTTTAAATTTTTGTTGATTTGTTTTGGGAATCCTGAAAATTCTGACTATTTACAGTTGAGATTTCCACTTACCTCCAGTATAAAGGATAATTTAATATATTTATATATAAATACTTATAATTTTGTTCAGAAATTAGATAATTTGTTAGTAAATTGCATTAAATAAAGGATTTAATAAGACTAGTTTGAATTATTGTGTAATGTTTGAGATATTTAGTTCTCTTTATATACTTTACATAAATTATGATGAATCCTATTAATTTTAATTATATGTGCGCCATTTAAATCCTTTTAATCTATTATAATTTTTTATATTAAACTTGATTAAGTGTTTTTTCATGCTTCTGTATTTTGTAAATTAGTTAATTATAATTAATAATAATCCTAAAATATTGTTGATGAGATTTTTGTATTTATGTAATGAACTACAATTTTTCTATAGTTTTCTCTAATAGTACTTAGTATAGTCATTCTTGTGTCATTGGTAATAAAATTTATACCCTTATTACATTTTATTTTAATTTTATCCAATATCTGTTATTTTATGTTTTTATATTATTAATTATAAAAACAGCTGTTAATTATTTTTACTTTGAATTTAATTTAGTATTTCACTTGTTGATACCGATTCAAGTATTTTAACACAACTATTTAAAGTAGTGCCTCCTAAACTAGTGTCCCACAAGTGTACCCCTGGAGGTTCATAAACATAAAAAATTACTAGATTTACCCTTAATTATTTTCTATATTAATGAGTTATTTTAGATCTGTCAGAGTAAAAAGTTGGGAAATGTTAATTTAAAGTATTTGATTATACATTTATAATTTCAGTTAGTTTCACTTCCATTTCAATTTATAAGTAAACTTATATGATTACTCATATATGTATGTATTTTACATTTTAAACTCTCATAGTTACATTTTTGATTTGCAAAAAAAAAAAATGTCTAGTATTTATTAGTATTCACTAATTTTACTCAAATTTCATTAGAATTGTAATTAACCTAGATAAAACAGATATTTCGCTAAATAATTAATAAGATCATTGCACCAAAAATTATCAGTACAACTGATATAAATTATTTAGAACATAAATTATAAAACATTTCAATTTGTGATACATATAGTTTACATTTTTAAATAAATATTAATTTATTTTAGTTTATTTGTTAAATGCTCATAATATTAATAATATTTATGAAAAAATATTTATATTGAAGTTTGTTTTCAAAAATAATATGTTTTATACAGGGTTATTTCTTAAGCATGCCCACCCCACTTTTTTGGCCGGAAAAATGCAAAATTTTATACTTTTTTTTGATATGTTCTAGCCACCATAAAAACTATGTTTTTCATAACTCATTTTTTTATGTCATCTTAAGGATGTTCTGTGGTGATAATTTTTTTTTTTTTTAGATTCTGAGCGAAGTGAAGAAGCTAGTGTTTTTACAATGATGTTTATTTTATTTTTTTATTTTTTTTTTCTGTGTAC
>JAIPRM010002036.1:6950-32981 GCA_025469315.1 Stegophylla sp. TES_Ste_2020 | reverse complement strand
AGCGCGTCAACTTGCGCTGACGCGCGTTGACAGGTTTTTTGCGTTATCGCTGCGTTGAACGCGCGTCGCCATCCAACGCGCGTTACCATGTGTACAGTTAATAGCAATTAATAGTAATTGTAAACGCTCTCCATGTGAACCTAGCTTAACGGGTTAGTATGCATTGGTTGTCGGTCGATTGGTTGTCGGTCGATTGTCCTGTCGGTCCATTGGGTGTCAGTCGAATGACCCAGATCCATCAAAAAATATATGACTAAAAAAAAAAAATCGATGTTCATACGAATCCTAAAGAGCCGCAGGTTATCAACCATTGATCTAGACGGCTTATCCAGTTTCAAAAAGTTCCTGATCAAAACTTATCGACAAGTACTTTTATACGAAAACGTACACGCATAAAAAATAGTGGTATAAAAAAGTTTCCAAAATTTTTTTTCACATTTTCAAAATGTTCTTGATTCAAAATATTTCACTTATTATTGTCTATCTATGTTTAAATTGGCATAATATAGTTTCCGAGTCTTTTTTTCAAGTATTGGGTAGTTTTCCTCGAATTTTGTGAAAACAATTGAAACATTTGAAAAATAACTCTAAAGTAAAATCTACAGGCAAATCCGGTTTCTAAAAGTTACTTGTAAAAAAATTTGGATATGTATTTCTGTAAAAAAATGTGTACACATCACAAAAAAAATAAATAAATAAAATAAAATAAAAATTAGCTAGCATTATTTTAAAAACACTATCTTCTTATTTTCACTCAGAATAAAAGTATTTGAAATTTGTTTACCACATTCGCGATAATTGCTGATAATATATAATAAATATCTCAATTTTTTAAGTTATTTCTTCACGTTCATTATTTTTTATTATTATTATTTTTTTTAATCAAATTGCATTAGTTTTTAAATATTATTTATTCTGTAGAACTTTTTTTTTATTAAAAATTTTCATATGTCTTTTTCTACTACTCGTATGATAGCATTTTCTTAAATTTTGTCTCAGATCCTCAGTGATTAATTTTTATAATAAATATTTATGCTATTTATTAGTGTCTTTTATAATTAACTGAAACCACGCTCAGAATCATTGAATTCAAGAAACGTTTTTCTTTCTTTATACAATTTAACATTCTCGTCAAGAGTATCCCACCATAACCTCGGAAAATACCCATGGTGCAAATATATCTGGTGTTTTTTTATGTATAAGTAACTTTCCAATAATACGCAAAATTAAATATTAATGTTCTTCTATACCACTTCTATTATAATATTATATCATATATGCCTGTCGTACATCACGTTTCGTGAACTCTTGTATACTCGTCACGGAACCTTTCGAAAATCTCAGAGACTTTCCGTCGAAATTCCACAAGCCATTTATATAAAATCTATTTTACATTCGAAAATCCTATTAAGTACTCGCATGGAAATGTAATTTACAAATAAAAAATCCGAGGTCGTGAGACGTCGTCGAATAAGCCTCAAGACCTGGAGTACCTACGTTATTTTGTTATGCATAACGTCAGACATTTTTACACCGTTCGTCGCACTTCTTTCAACCCGCCGTCGACCTTTTTTTTTATCACCCATTCAATTTACTTTTTTATTATATTTTTAAATATTAAAACGTCTTCGTGTCATAACTCGCTTCTCGTTACGAGGCCGCGTTCCGTCTGTTCTGCGTTTTATGTACGAAAGTCACAGACGTGACAACACTGCTTCATATTTTCCTCGCATTAAATACCGTTTTATTTTCATCGTTGTGCGCTGGCAACTTTTCCATTGCTATATGCTAATACACAACCGGATATCCTTGAGTTTTGGCAAAATTCTACACTCCGTGCAATAGCTATATTTTCTGATGTATAAGAGTATAACGTTGCAGTAGATAG
Organism: Stegophylla sp. TES_Ste_2020; assembly: GCA_025469315.1. Taxonomy (NCBI): domain Eukaryota; kingdom Metazoa; phylum Arthropoda; class Insecta; order Hemiptera; family Aphididae; genus Stegophylla; species Stegophylla sp. TES_Ste_2020. Next base: position 31,093 of record JAIPRM010002036.1, on the reverse strand, counting down.
GTTTATTATGGATTTGAAAAGTAAAACCATTTAAAGTTCTAGTCCTGGCACAGAAGTAAAGATGTTACATTTGGTTTTCGCGCGCGTGCGTACACACACTTTCATGTGGAACATTTCCATTCGTTTGAACTATAACCGATAGTATAGAATTATTAATAATAACATGAGTGATTTATATTGGATTTTGATACGTTAAAATCTGTATTGTATATAGACACCATTTATTTATACCACGTGATGGGCGAAACCTTGTTCAGAGCTAGAAACACGTTTTTAGCTCCGTATTTGTACAAAACGGATCTACAGAATTCAAAAATCAATGATTTAAATTGACGGTAGTGTCTATACAAAGTGAACCATGACTGTATGAGTTGGTGATGATAAGAAAATAAGATAAATATCTATTTGATTTATTAATGATATAATAAAAATTATGCAAAAAGTGAATGACACATATAATACAATAGAGCAATACGTAAAATAATTTAAGTAAAATCATTAAGGCTACATATGGCTACAAAAAATCGCAATTATAATAATAATAATTTGACAAATTAAAAAACGTTTTTTTTAATCGACAAGTCCAAAAAAATATTTATTAAACACTATTTTTTACCACATCAAAGGTCAAAATAATTGTCAGTCCTAAGCCTGCTAGTGTGGGGGAAATGAGTTTCTTGATTTATTTTTATTTTTAAATCATTTTTACCTAAGTGCAGTAAGCATTTCGACCATTACCTATTTTTGATCCGAATGCAGTCCGATCATTTTAATTTAGGTAAAAAGTTAAATTATTTTACTTCCATTCCAATGTCTTCCAAACTTTTTACCTTCTATATGATTTACATTTGTATATCGGATTTTTCAGAGAGAAAATGTTTTGTGGTACTAGTAGAGAAATGAGCTCGTTTATTTATTGAATGAGGTGTCATGTTGATGAAAGGTAATAACTGTTTGTGTTTCTATTTAATCTCATAAATATATGTGAAAAAACAAATAAACTTTTTGTCAGATTTTCCAGTCAGTATTCTTTTTGTGTTGTCTATTGCATAATAGCTAACGCTATTAATCTGTACTTCACATACTGAGCAGATCCTCTCCTGGGAGCAGAAACTCCTGGGCAACAGAAGTAATTTAATATCTAAGGACCAACTAAAGTAATTTCAATTGTATTAAACATCCATATAACTTAACATATATTTTCATGACTTTTGTCAGTGTTAGATACTCTACAGTGTGGCTTGTTGCCAAAAATATTAAAAAAAGGACTTTTCTCCATCCGAGTTTTGTTCTTTTCTCGATCTTTCCTCGCGGTTGGGTTTGACGACTTCCGTTGGTCGAAGGAAATTATGACCAACGTTGTTCCTGTCCGGTACGCGGAAAATTCAGCGTAGGACGACGACCCGTGCAGGTTTGTTCTAGTCGGAAATTTAGGAGTTAACGTGACCGAACTCTCCGAACTATCTATTGGAACGATCGACCGACAACGGGCGACATAATCTCGAATGCGTTGGCGCGCAATAATACGATAATGTAACAATAGGACGGTAAACGATGGGACTCTGTGATTTCGACCGTCGTCGCGTGTACGGGGTGGTGCGCCGTGAAACGTTCCGAGTGCCTGGTGGTGGGGCGGGAAGAGAAAGGGATCGGCCATTGCGAGATCATCACTTCTGCCGCACATGATTTCCTTAATCACTCGACCGGGTTTAAGTTGCGAATTCCATAAAAAGTCAGTTACATACAAAGGGAATCTGGTATGCGGCAACAGATGTTGACAATCTATACAACAGATCTATACAACACGAAAATATGCCTCAAAGTAAAATTGCACATACTTCATGCCCATCCGTTGGGTACTAGTTATATTGATGATAGTAATGTGAGCGGGAAATTTCAATTTAGAAATTTCCTGGAGAAACTGTGTTATGAAATTATTTAAATAATATTTTTTATCTACGTAAATGTTATTTTGATAAAAGGTCAAAACTGTGAATATCGTAATTTATCGTGGACTCCTAAAATAGTAGGTACCTACGCTATTCACACTAGACTGCCACAACACAAGTCACAACCACAGGTGTTTTTGGTAACGCGGTTATCGGCACTTTCGTTACTTGACTTTTTTCTATTGTTGATAATATTATTCAATAAATAAAGAAAATTCAGATATTTCAATATATGATTTTAATTTCTAATTCTTCGTGTTTAGACTAATTTACTTTCACTTATAAGAATAAGAGTATATAAGTATATAGATATTTTGCGTGAATATATGTAAATTGTTAATACAAAGTTTTTTTTAATTATTTTATGATTTGTTAAGAAAATTATATATATATATAATTATGTTATATTGAAAATTATAATAAATACACTTTAGAAATTCCCTCTAAGAAATTTTCCAAAAATTAAATTTCTGAAATTTAATATCTCTAATTGATGGTAATTATGTTTTCATGTGAAAATATTGTTATAAATACGAGTACATCTGAGTAGTGGAAACGTTCTGTAATACGCACGTGTATGTGATTTCGATCTCCGTTTTTTTTTTTTTTTTTTTGAGGGTAAGAAGGAGCCAAATTTGTGATCATGGATCAAATTTTTGTCACACATACGTGTATTTTTTAATTTAACAATCAAATTAAGTATAAATTATAATGTAAATATTATATTATTTGTATGATTGTATTTAATAAACTCTATGTTAGAATATAGATAACACTCCCCAAATTATGACACTTATCATATTGTGGCTTAAGTATACATTCAAAAGGTGTTTTTTACCAAAATTATAGTAGGCACTCGTTAGGTGACTAATAGTCCATTTAGTATTTTAGTAGAATGAAATACTCTCATTCTGATACCATTCTGTTACAATCCGTATATTCGGTATTCGGCATCGAGTATTTATGACTATGAATAAATTTAAAAAAAATGTTTTAAATTTTACTAAATATCAAGTTTAACTATTACAGTCAGTCAGTCAGTGCGTGGACGTACGCAACACCTATAAATTGTGGTCATAGTCTCCGGCCCGCGGCCATACGAAATCGTCGTTATACGGCTTACGCAGAAAACCGTGAAGGGAGCGCAAAGGATCTAATGCGGGACGCGTAACGAAGACTAATACTCGTGTTGGCCAGTGCGTATAATCATTTATCCGAGTTGTGTGTGTGTGTGTGTGTGTGTGTGTGTGTGTGTGTTTGAGTGAGTGTAATGTAGAGTACATGAACATAATATATGTTACGTACGAACTCAAATCGATTCGTCGACATCGCGCACGACGTATGGGTTTTGCGGCCGAGGTAGTTGAGTTACGGGACCGAACAAAACCGGAATAAGAATGAAAACACCTCCCCTACTTGTTAAATTATGTCGTGTAATCCGTGATGTACACGTGTACTCGTCCTAATAGAAATAGGCGGCCGACGTCAAAGGTTGCGTCGTTACGAGAAATTTATATTTATATCGCAATAAAACGCGTGAAGAATATAACGACGCGATGTGGTGTTTCGTTTCCAGAAGACGTCGAGGGGGGAGGGGGCACAATAAACTATACGCATTTTCCTCGTTAAACCCGTAACAAAATGCAATAGTTATTTCGGTACTCGAGTACACGGCAAAAATGTCGCGTATATAGATCTCACCCGCGAAATCTACAGTCGATACGCATACCGTAATATATTGTATACTAGGGGGTAGTCGTCCGCGCCCTTACCATATCCCACGCGTTAGTTTTCCAGTTTTCACCCTATATCGATGGTGGCTTATAATCAGGAGCGTAGGCTTTTAGTTATTCAAACACCTTACGAAATGTAAGGATAGTAAATGAATAATTTGGTTTAACGGGTAATTTCACCAGAAGTTTCTACTACCTATTTGGTAAAATAACATTGAAAAATGTGTCTGTGTACTGTATCATTGCATTACTACATGCCCGCTTATAAACATTTATATGGTAAACAAATTGGAGAGATCTTCTCGTAAATTTGATTTTGTATTATAAAACCGTGTGTTATAACTATTTGTTTAGGTGCTCATGTCTACATAAATTATTTGGGTATTCGTTTTTTAATGTTTAGTCACAAAATAATTGTCGAAAAAAATATTTGATTTTTAATTTAGCGATTAAATGAATTGTTTTAAATGCTTCAATTATTGAATAAGAATAAAATAATTGTACTAAGTACTGATATTATATTGAATGTTTTTTGTATAAATACAACTTACAGTTTAATCTTACATACCCCCAGAAATATATTTTTGCGTACACGCCAGGCTTTCTTAGAGCATAATACCGAGTCCCTTTTCTCTCGATATCGATTTCACGTTTTGCGTGTACCTATTTGTTAGCGAGAAATTTTTGGTTATTCTATTTCGAAAAATAGCGGTTGGTAGGTTAGCTTAACGAGACGTGAGTGCTCACTGAGTCGTTTCGATCTGAGTAAATGGTGTACGTATTATATACATATCTAGATGCTAGACATTGATAACACTAATGGAGACTAGTGGAGCCAAACTCTAGCGCACTAAGTCGTGGGTGACTGGTCATAATTCTTAGTCAAATAATATGATTAATAATTTTTTATTTTTCTATTTAGGAAAAATCAGAGTCAAAGATTCCTTGGTATCTCAGTACCAAAATTCAATTATATGCTACAAAATAAAAAGTTAACCTAACCAAAACTTATAATTTAGTGACTATCCTCCGACTCCCCAGACTATTGGGGACCTTTTAGACCATTATGTATTTACTTATTAAATACAAACGAAATAAAAAAAAAAAACTGTATCACATCAAGATATAGACTCCAAATGGGACAAAATCTTTCTTGATTTTTACTATGCTTATATTCCTATATACGTTTGCTAAAATGTAAACCATGAAAGTGAATCCCCCACCTCCACACTTTACCAACTAACTTTTATATCATTTTTACATTTTATTAAATCCATATATAAATATATATATATTGATAATTTTCTGTTAAAGTAAAATTATAAAAAAAAAACACCAATTATTATATAGGTAATATAAACTCTTATATTATTTATAATTTAAACCAGTAAATAATAAATATTGAGGTTAAATAATATACTACATACCGATAAAAATGTCCTGTCGAATTAAATATTAAAATATACATTATATTATAATTTACCATAATTTATAGCTTATAAAAATAGTTATATTTAAAAGAACTGAGGAATAGGTTATCATTGGCATTTGGAGGATGTGACAGGTGTGCCCTTTGCTTACCCTCCAGATTCGCCACTGTAAGAAGTCTATCTGAAATGTTAGTCCCGTTGAAAATGTCTAAACGAAAATTTATTCATACACAAGGATGAACACTACGTTCTGTCGTACAAATGCCATTGACGTATATGTTATGAAAAAACATTCATGGCGAAATCTGCTCTCAACAAATAGACATTGGACCGTGACGACATGAAACGAAATACGTTATAATTCAAATACTGCGAACGTACGACTCGAAAACTCGACCAAGCGAAACGGTGAGATTCGTCGAAAACGGGTAGGACGTTACGCTTAACCTTTTGGACTGCAGAAAAGTTAAATAAATTGTGATCATACGTGATTTAATGTTACATATATGTATATATATATATAATATTATACGTTGTTCCATCATATGATGATTACCTAGTGATTCAATGAAATTCCTAAATGTGCTCTTTAATGTGTAAATTACGCACTACGCAGTTCTACAAGTAAATAATATATCAGTGGCACAATAAGAATATTTTCAAAGGAAATGGAGGAGGTCCATACTTATTTGATCATAGACATATCGACTATAGAAAAAACTCTCATACCTATATTATACGCCTTGATAATAAATTTAGTACATTTTTCACGAAAATAGAAAACAATGTTTAATAATATTTTAGAATTAATGCAGGAGAAAATATATGTATATTAATATTTTGTAATTACAAAAAATATATATATATAAAATAGTTCATGATATCAATAAAATATAAACGACATATAAAATTAGGTGATTAATTTATAATTTCTTCATATTATGTAACATTAATGCATTATATTTTAGTGGCTTTAAATGAATATATTATAGAGCCACTAAGAATCACTGATTAAACAACAGCAATATTTTTTTTTATGTTTTAATTTTGATTTTTTTTTTGCTTTGTTTAGTTGGTTGTAAACATAATTATATATACCTGTAATTATATTTGAAATTGGTTGAAAATGTATGACACTATTTCAAGTTTTTTTATAATTAGATATTATTTATTCTAATGAGGTTTGCACTTTTTAAAAGCCATGGTTTCTGTATGCACAACGGCATAGAGAATTTATATTTTCAGTTTAATTAATATTTTCAATGATATTCAGATCGTTACCACAGAATAGACTAAATACATTTAGTCTATTCTGCGCCGTTACGAAATATTTTTTATACTATTTGTGTTAAAATTATCATACATTTTGTTATCTTAATGTGGAAATAAAATAAATTTTTTATTTTTGTTACTACCTAATAACAATTAATATAAGTATATTTTATTATTCTAAATTACACGAAGAAAATAAATTATTTTAAATATGGCCCAAGAGAGGGGTCCAGACATGGGGTCCACACCCTTATAGTTGCGCCTTTGTAATATATAGAATAATACTTGAGATAAACTAAGAGTGATAACAGCTAAAGTATAGAATGTACAGGCATCATAGACAACATAAAATGTATAAGGACGTCATCATTAATTTGACTAAATAAGCAATTTATTTTCAATTTATTATACACTTAATTTTATAAAATTATTCTTGTCACTGAGTAATTTTAATGTATTTCATTGAAAATGAATAGTTGTTCATAAATATGAGAAAAATAATTAATTTTTTCAAACATTTTATTTATATTTTGTTCTTAATTATGTTTATATATTTTTAAAATATATTTCATAAATAAATACTAAGGTGATAAATAAAAAAATGTGTCTATTTATACCATTTTACTTAAGATTTTTCAATGCGTTAACTATAATTGAAACTGTAAGCTAAAATATAATATAAATTATATAATTTCGTCTTCATTAAATTCATTAACTGAAAATTTTCACCATTCTATAGAATACCTAGTATACTTTTAATAATTGAAAACAAATAAATTTAATTTATGAGCACTAATATTTAAACATAATATGTAAATAATGACAAATTCATAGTAACTGAATCATTTTTGATACTGATATCAAACGATACTAAACTGATGTGTTATAGAAAGGCTGTAAATCTGACAAAATATACAATGAGTAAGAATATAATATTTTGAAACAAGCGATTAGATAACGAATCTTATCGTAAGTGTTAAAACGTTGTCGATTTTGTAACTCAAATTTCCAAACAATATGTATTTCACTTGTATAGAAAGGTTGAATTCTGGTAAGTATGCTTCTAAACGCGTTTTAGCGGATGATTGTAACACTCATACACAAACACTCGACGACAAAATCGTGCGTTCTTAGCGGGAAACTATGTTCATACAAATGGTCCACGCACAATAAACTTGTAGTTGCAAACATTGCACTATAGTAAACAATAACACACCCTCGTTTATTCGGACTGAGGTTGTAGGTAAACAGATTATTGTGAAATAAAATAGAAGTTTAATCGACCGGGGTACAGTCGATGGACTCAAATATTATACACACTTGTCATTTTGTTCACTATAGGCCTTCGAGAGGATCGGGATACGAGTACCAGTAGTTAATACTTAAAAGCGTTTCGGTGAAAAGATAACAAAAATAGACGACAATAGTGAAATCGATTGTTGTTCGAGAAGAATCGAAGATTATATATTGGTATACTTTTGTTATTAATTTTATTATCGACTCATCCATATTCACAGGTCGTTCGAAGTTATTGAGTATAACTGACAAATAGTTAAAGAGCTTACCCGACAAGTGGTATTAAATACGTGTGCTCCATAGAGTAAGATAGAGGTGGCATTAGATTTCTAAATTGAAGCCGATAAATTTCTCCCAGTAGTGTTGCCAATTAAAAACAAATTAATATTGTACACGTGCCAGCACATTATTTTTAATAAACACAAATACATAAAATATTCAATTAATACATATATAAAGGTATTAAAATCAGAGGCATCATTTAAGTTTTTCTGAGCGTAGGGCAAAATGTTTACTGAGCCAACGTTCATATAGATTAATGACAAATATAATATCATAATACTGATCGCTATACTCGCAAAGTATCTAATAAATAATAATATATCTTATTAAATAAATTAAAAATTAAATATATTTTTAGTTCATCAAACTTTGAATACCAAATGCCATAAGTGAACTTAAGAAATTGTTAATCTTAAAATTGTCACGTATTAAAAAAAAATTTTCACAATTTTTTTTTTTTTTATTATTGTTTATCTATACTTAAATTTTTATAAGCTTTGGATTAGAAAAAAAAGTTTTAAAGGCATTTATTTCAAATGTTTGGTTGTTTTTCTTAAAGTTTGGAAAAATATTGAGGATTTTCGAAAAATGGTCTTCGAAAGGTAGCATTTAGAGGCAAATTCTAATTCAAAAAGCTGCTGGTCAAAATTTCTCGACAAGTAATTCTATACAAATATATATATACACAACAGAAAAAAAAAAACAATAAACATCATTGTTTGTTCCACTCAAAATCTAAATACCTAACTGTTCATTTTTTCTTTTCTTTTTTTTTGATAAATATGACATTTTGGAGAAAGAAAACAGTACATGAATTAAGTTCCTAAATAATTTCATTCAAATACTTGAAAATTTTTTTTAGGTGATTAAAATTTTTATTTCGGTACGGCTTTTCATATTTTTAATACGTGTTGGAAAAATAAAAGTGTTTTAAAATATATTATCACTTAATCAATAGATTTTTCTGTAATAACAATGTTACAATGAGTTTCGCCCACTCTTGGAATTTTCTAGGAAAAACTCAAAATTTATCATTAGTTATATTTCGTTAAATCAGTTGTGATTTCGGTTTTAAAATTGACGAAACGGGTCACTCGGTTCCGGAGTGACCGTTTTCTCTGTGCCGTGATCTGCCAATATCGGCATATTCAGCTCGAGCGGGACACGTGAGCAAAGCTTCCAGGTAATAATATTATATATAGACATTAATGGCCCGGATTCGCGGATCGCATTCGTCACTGTCAACGTCGTGGTCGTAATATAAACACGTAAAACCCGTTACGGTTTATCGTGAAAATTCTGTGCGCGCGCAGTCGAGACTGTCACGTCATGTGACCGAGTACGACGGTACAGTCAGAGAATGTATGTAAATTACAACAGAATGAACCTTTTTTTCCCGACGTATCAACTGCAAAAAAAACAATGTTCTTTATACGTTGTGGATGATCAAGTAGTTGAGGTGTACAACCTACGAGGTACGATTTACGACAAATATAAACGATGGCACTGATCGTGAATTATAGTGACTTCAAAAAATGCACTTTATTTAATTAAATACTTAATTATTACGCTTCAATACGGAGCTTGTGCAGAGTAACACTGTTAGGTTGGCAATTACCATTTAAATTGTATTTTATTGTTTGCAAATAGTAATTAACATTTACGTTTAGCCGAAACGATAAATTGCCATTGGTATAATTGACGACTCGAGTCGATATTTAAACGGAATAAAGCGTGTTGTACCTACATCATGACGTTTTATATCTTTTAATGATTTATTTTCTATTTGAATGTTCATTTTAAGAATTACAAGTATTAAATGAACTATTTCGTAAGTAAATCGGTCCACTGCAGCGAATTATCATAAATAAGTATGCATTAGTTTTCCATTGTTTCTATTGCAGCATTAATCACTCTCAAAATTACACCATTACTGCCTAAATTGAAATGTTTATAATTAATTGCATATAAATTACCAAATTAATTTGTTAATAAATCGAGATTCAAAAAATTGTACCATCCATGTAAACCCTGTGACATCCGCCCCCCCCCCAGCATCATCTAGTCAATCTATACTTTCTCCTAAAATGCGAACAGCGTGGAAAATTCTAGTAAAACGGGTAATAAATATAATTTTTAGAGTTTGGAAAAATATTGATCAGATATGCATAAAATATCCAAAATATACAGGTCATATTAACGTGTTAACCCCTTACGTGGCCTTGAAAATCCAAAACTTGGGATGTTTCTTTTCGGAATGTTCAATTTACTATAAAAACTATTTTCCATAACTAATTTTTTTCATATCATCTTAAGGGTTTGTCAAACTTTTTTTTTTCAAATGGCAACCCTCAATTTTAATTGCAGAATTTTATTCAGGTTATTTTTCTGTGAATTTTTATGTATTTAAATCAAAATTCAAACGAATAGTTTTTGATTTATTCAAATTTAAGTAATAAGGAAAATAGTTTCTTGGGTGCATATTTAGTTACCTAAGTAGTTCGTAATGTATGCTCAAAGCACTATATCCTTAATAATTAAATTTGAATAATTCAAAAACTACTTGTTTGAATTATGATTTCGATACATTGAAATTCAAAGAAAAATCACATGAATAAAATTCTGCAGTTAAAATAAAGGGTTGTCACATGAAAAAAGTTTGCATCTCCACAGAATATTCTTAAGGTGGCATGAAAAAAATGTATTATCGAAAACATAGTTTTTAAATTGAAAAAAATTCTAAATTTTTTAATTTTTACGGCTAAAAAAAGGAGGCGAGCACGCTTAAAAAATCATCCTATATAATTAAATAACTTAACTGTCACTTTTTCAGTAGCACTTGTCGTGGCATTAATATGACATATTGTGTTGCTTGTTATCGTTATAATAGGTATCGAAACAGTATATTATTACCGCGGCCTCGTGAGTCGAACACATCGATAAGCGATTTTCAATTATTCACAATAATAATTATTAGTTGAGAGGTGATCGAGTTGATAGGTGAAAATAAATGTAAAATAACTACAGTGTAATTACACCTTCAGAGGACAGTCAGTCAATAACATTTTCAGTCGTGTACATGAATATTAAAAAATAATTATTATAATAATAATATTTCAAACAAAATATAAGGGATTATGTTTTGAAATGCGTAAATTATGTATATTATTATATAAAATCATGTTATGCAAAAATAACGTAAAATAGATTTTTCCCGCTAATACATTTGGTTAAGATTTGAATTTACAGCTCACCCAATTTTGTTCTAAATGGATTTATTAACAATATAAAAATTCATAAAATTTCAAGTCCTAGTCATAATTATTGTATTACCGTTACGATGTTCGTATATTGTATTCACTTTAGGCATTCGTAATGTTTGTATTAAATTTAGACTTTATTCGGACGGTATTAGGCGAGCTTACATTATTTCGCTACTGTTTTGAAAACCGCTGCTGTGGCAAGGCTGCTATATTATTAATATGTAATTTACAAAAAAAATAATTATATTAATGTGAAACACGCATACCCAGTAATATTAAAAAACGAATATAATATTGTTGGCCTTGTTTGAAACTATCGTAACTCTGTGAATTCCCTTTTCAGATTATTACTCATTTTAATTTAAAACAAAATGTTGCGTATCGTTTAACAGTTAAATCATTGCCTTAAACGACGTATAAAGCACTTGCATTCGTGCAACTGACTAATTCGATTTTGATGAAAATGTAAGTACCTAATTCTACAAAGCTGAACCTATATAATATGATTAAACTTTTAATATAACATTTCCAGCTTTCATGACTTGAATAAATTGCAAATTGATTGAAATAATAATAATAAAAACATTTTTCTCATTTTCATAGTCAGAGTAGTCTGAGTCATATAAATCCGCAATTTTGACTTTAAGTGTTTAAAGTGTTTTGTATTTCAATACAAAATTAATTTACAAAGAAAATCTTCATAAAATTTTGATTGCGGTAGAAAGAAAAGTTCAACGGATATGTAATTTAGATTTATAACAAGGGTGTGTTTGAAAAAGGATGATGTTTTATTGCATATTTTTTTCTGAGTAAAATATATATATATATATATGTGAAATTTTTAATGCTAATGGCCAACGGTTTGACCCACATTCCCTAAATTACAAAAATCTGCAATCTGCTTCCACTGAGCCACAGTTACTTAATAGTAGTGTTAAGCAAAGTAAAACAAAACAATTCCTTGGCAAAAATTATTGAACTAAATTTTATCTAGATAGAGAAAATTATAATAACTTGCTTAAAATAGAAGTTACCTATCTACATTTTATCTAGATAATTATAGACCTATACAAATTTCTAAAATGTACACAATGCATGATTTAATATTGGTTTGTCAATTTTAAATGACTGTATTATTAAAATTTAAAAAAGTTGTATTTAAATTTATAAGCTAGATAATTTAATATGCATGGCAAAGTTATTTATCTGAGGTATTATACCAAATAAACATTTTGTTATCAATCTAGATAAGAAAAATAAATATAATTCATTTATTTGAATATAAATTTATCTTATTATGTTCAATACTTCTCGACAGTTTATAAAATTTTAAGAATATTATAATAATATTGTACAGTGCACGGATTTCCTAAAAATGAAAATCTTTATATGATATGTATAATCCATTTGGCAGTTTTTAGTATACTGCTGTACGGCATTCGTTAATAATAAACTAACTGGATAATGTATTATTGAAACTTTATGCAACCACGCAATGAATTACATATTAGCCAAAGTGTACGGCTAACGTAAACATTACTCGGCTAATGTCAACATCATCCTGTTGAAATTGACATTACGCATAACATAATATGTAAGTACACCACTCACGATAAGATCGAATCATGCGATTCATTAGAAATTATAGAGTGACGTTCTGTCATTTCACGGATTCGGCGAATTGCGGTTTCGTTGAATCTAAATATTATTCGGACTGGTGAACATATTTCATATTATAGACTAAAATCGTCCACACGTGTAACTATATAAGTCGGTAAAATGTAAAAAATAAAAATACAAAATGGCTATGTTACGAATCATAAGTGATCGACAACTTTTGTTCGTACTGAACAAAACGTTTACAGTTTTGTACGCGTATATAAAAAAAAAAAAATTATTAAAGAAATCTCGGGAGCCGCATACCTAACTTTAATGACAATAATATATTTTGAGTATTATTAAAAAATAGAAATTTTGAAAAAATTATACTTTGTGTGGAACAATGTATTTTTAATACGCATAAGTCACAACTAATAACTATGCATCATGTATAATTCTTCTGCTATTGCAAATATTTACATACTTTGACGTTTTATTGTGCGAGTTGATTAAAATGGAAATGTTTTTCTATACAGTTTTACATTGTACTAGACAAAAAGAAAGAAGAAGTAGAAATATAATTATATTATATAATAATTGATAAAATGTATCATTTAATACATCTATTTTTCATGTATATGTTCATTTTTAGGTTACAAAAATCGTCTAAACATTTTGATAAGTACTTCTTTTACTTTGCACTCAAAATTCTTGGTAGTTTTTCTGAGCTTATGGAAAATTGTGTACTGAAAATTGAAGTAAAATCGGTAAAATATACTACTATAAATAAGATTTTCATGAAATTTGAATTAGTTTTTACTCCAAAGATATTGGTACGAGAAAATTAAAATTTTTACCGATTATAAAGAATAATATAATACTGATTCGAATACAAATTTACCACTTTTGACAGAATAAAGACATTTTATATCTAGTAATTGATGATTCTATTACTATCAAAAAATATATATCCCTTGTGATTTGAAAATATCGTATATCGTATTTTATCTTAGAGTTTTACATTCCTTAAAAAACTAGTTATAAAATGACACTATGCTTTGCTGAGAAACATTTCCCGAATGCACTGATTGTTGTCCTATAAATATTTTTGATTTTTATTTCATTAACTTGTCACCTTTTATAAAATAGTTATTTTGCGTAGTCGTTTTTCATCACGACTAATTTACCGGACGTTGTTGAAATTACGAGTGAAGCAAATATAATGTCGTATCCAACCCGTTCGTAAGACCAACAACAAACGCAGTCTCGTCAACGATTAAACTGATGTAATTGGGTACAATTTTTTTCCTCTTGGCCCCTAACGTCTATGACACACACGGACTTGTCCTCTACAATTGTAATTATTCATTGTTATTACCTGAAACAAAATAAAGTTTCAAATAATTATTAATTTTGCTTATAATATTCAACTTATGGTCGAAAAACATCGCAGTCATTATACGCGCAATGAGTAATACACGGTGAGAAACCATTTAAAGGGGTGAGGTGATAGTAGTGGCCAACAAGGACGTACTAAAAAAGCTTTTTTTGGGGCGGTTAAAATACATAAATAATAATTTCAGAAAAATCTTCTTTTCAAAAAAATTTAGACCTATTCTATTTTTAAAAATGACAAAAAATTTAACCACTTCATTTATACAATTTTGAATGTATTAGAAGTATATTTGAAACTATTTTTCCTATAATTAAATTTTAAATATTGAATTCAATAATATCTTTTTTCACTAAAATATTCACTTCATATTTCTCTGTGTTCCACTGAGTAAAAAATTTGGTAAACATTTTTTACCAAATTCATATATCTTTCATTAAATATTAAGATTCTAGAGGTTTAAAAAAGGTCCTAACTCACCCTAGAAAATTTCTTAAAATGCTTCTGTAATATGAAGATAAAGTGCGGAATTATCGAGAATTGTGACGAAAATTGTATTATATTCCAAGTGGAGCGAATAAGCCAATGTTTTGTAATCATGTTTATTATTATTATTAAAATTATTTTCTATTAACAATTGTTTTTTCGAGAAATACTTGTTAAAACAGTTTGATATTCAACTTTTTGAATCAGACTTTGTCTCTAGATGTTACTTTTGAGAAGTCAATATGTTTTCAAAATTATTAATAGTTTTTCCAAAATTTGTGAAAACTACTCAAAATTAAAAAAAAAAAAAAACCTTGAAAGCTATCTTTTTTTAATTCAAACTTTATGAAAATTGTATATAGATAGATAAAAATATAAAAAGTTTTGAAATGTTATGGTGCAAAAAAAAATTTGATAGGAACGAAAAAATTTTCTTATATTTTTTTTCCTTTTCTCAGTTAGTAGTGAAATACAAAAACAGGTGAGTACATGATAATTTTTTTTTTTTTTTATTGTAATTATTGTAACAAACTTTATAATTTTTAAGAAAAAATGTCTTGGTAAAACTGAAGCTCCACGCAGAATCGTTTCATTAAAGAAATGATTTATCGTTTCTATAAATTCAACACACCCATTAAAAGGATACCACGCGAAGAGCGAAGAATACCCATGGTGCGATGAGTGTTCGGATTTATTTTTATGAATCCGGTATACTGATGTGATTACGAATAATATAATGTGTTATAATACAAGTGATGCCAAAGTTGGGCAGAAATACTAACATAGTTTAGGATACTGAAAAACGCCAAAAAAAGACTGCGGAGGATCGTCTGACGACGAACACCCGATGGACGCCAAAATGTATTATTTCGCGGACAAATGTCTATTGTCGAGTAATCGACTTTCGGTTTATCTTACACGAATGCCGCCCATTGACATTAATAATACGAAATGACGTTACGTCGCGTCGCATCAGCAATAACATATATATAGCAATAATCCTGTATAATTTTTCTTTTTTTTTTTCTACCCGTTTTTTGTGCACACACACGTTATACGTTTTAAGTTCGATTTTTTTCTTACGATCAAAGGCCATCCCAATGGGACTTAACGCCGTATTTAATTATTTATTTAGTTTACGCCCTTGAAAAATAACCGACGCTTTGACACAAGGTCTTCGGCTCGATCGCTCCGTCACTATACTACACGCATCGAGAGGTACCTATACCGTAGTGAATAGTGTGTAAACTCGGTTCGTGTTCTATTAATTTTGCAAACCGGGAATCAAAAGCCTACTGCTCAACACAGTCAACAACCCCGTGTTTGACTCGCACAAACGTGATTCCGCGAAGATCGATATCGTCACTGACCCGACCTAATATCCTCTGTACACACGAAATTATCCCGACCGCGAGACGAAGGATCGGCACGTCGTTAGCGTTTCCGAGACACTTAACATATTTTCCAGTATGCATAAAAAATATCATTTTTTTTTTTTTTTGTTTTAACATCAGTGACAATATAATGAGACGATCCAACGTTATACCCGTAGTACTCGTTTAGTCATCAATCGATGTACAGCCAATGCGTAACTCGCAGCGATTTTCTATTGCCGTTGATTGCCGTTGCAGGGAAGGAGCGAGAGGAGGGAGGATGAATTCCGTGGCTCCGAGTACAAAACGGTCGAGATCTTTGTCTCGTCCCGTTCACAAACAAATAAACGTATAATAATATTTTTTGTTCTTACCGCGCGCGTGTTTGCGTTCGACCCATCCTAGGACGTGTTTCGGAAAGTCAATACTGTTTTAACCAATTTCGATGACGTCTCTAGCAATAGTAGTACGTCAGAACGGCTATATTTTATTCAAAATGTATTGTGTTTTTTTTTTTTTTTTTTTCGTTCGGTACCTAATCGGTGTACGGCAGTGTGAATAAAAAAGAAAGATATCCCATACACAAAACCCGTTGCGCTCGCGAGCTCACACGCGATCCAAACGATTGCCAATAATAATTAATAAGCTCCAAATACGTTTACGCGTGACCGACTACGGCTGCCGTGCAGTCGCAAGCAAGTGGGTAGCCGACGATTTTCAAGACGACCGAACAATAGAATACTGGCAAACGTCCAAAACGCTATGGAAGCCAATAACGTACGGTTCGGAGAGGGCAAAGTTGGCGCTGTATACGTGTGCGTATGTCGGGTTGCAATAATTGGCGGGGTTGAATTTTTTTTTTTTTTTTTTTTTGGGGGGGGAGAAGGGTATGCGTGACACGTTTCGTTTGGAGAATCTACTCACACGCATTTTTTCATATGAAAAAAAAATATATATATTTGGTGTTTGGTAATCATTAATAATATTTGACGTTTAAATAAACATAATATATAAAAACATATTTTATTAACCAAAATAATTGTATAATATCGAATGACGTGCTAAATGTATCGAATAGAGAAGAGTTAAGGATGGAGATTAAGTCGGAATAAACGAGATGTCGCGTCTGAAATTTATGATTTGGTAGTTAAGGCCTTATCTATGCGCGTTCCTGAACAAAGGCTTCTATAACAAATGTATTACTCGTTATAAATTTCACAGCTAAACATTTAGCATAATAACACCGTATTAGTATATCAAAATATTAATTTTATTGATAACATTTTTCATTTAGTATTTACTTTCTTTCCTACCCACTTAACAATTTGTATTGTGCAGAGAGTGTAATGAGGATCACCACAGAAAAACCGAAAAACTTAGAAGCTGGAACCTTTATTAAAAATAATTGAGAATCATAACCTTAATTATTACATAGGATAGGAATTATTTTCAGTTAGTAGCAATTAGTATTAACTATTTTTTTTTTCAGTCGAGAAAAATAAAGTTAAAACTTTTGAATGTAATTATTCTTTTTTGTTGAAGAATCATAATTTTTTTAGAGTAAAAAAAATATCAATATGCACATTATATAAAAAGGAAGCATATTACCTATAATCGAATTACAAAGAACTATATACCATTCATTGCTAAGGAGGTGGTCTACGTTGCGTATGCATTTAATATTTTTTTCATGTTGACGTGTCCATTAAAATTTTAATGTAAATTTAAATGATTATGGAATCTAGACCCAAGAAAATATCACACCCTTTTCCGGCACTAAAGTTTGACTATATTGGGGGGGGAGGGGATTTAACGATTAACGTGTTCGGTTTGCTTTGGCCAATGATTACCCTTTTGTTAAAAAAAAAAGTAATGAGGATTCAAAACGTTTGTATTATTGAATAATTGTACTGTATTCCAATATCAATTAGTTAAATTTAGAAATGGAGAATTCTGTTTCATTTTTTCAGTAAAATGATTACAACCCTACCATTATATTTTTAGTCAAAACAGTGTGAACCGGTTTGGAAGAACTAGACCGCGGTGTTGTGTACTCGCGTCTGATGCGTGTGCAATATATATGTAATAATATTATAATATACTAAGTCGGGTCCATTTTTTGGATTTTCGTTGAACGCGGTTTCGTGTGTTTTGTCAAGCCGCGCTAATTGCGAGTGAATTAAGGGGTTGAGGCATGCAAGGGTGGCTGGGGGGGGGGTGAAAAAATTATTGGTCAAAAAACTGGGAGAAAACTCTGAACGGCGCGAGAAATTGTGTCGAGTGGTGCAGCACACGGCTGCGGTCGTAGCACAGTGGTGTGTAAATACTACACACGCACGCGATTCTACTGGACCGGCTCATTCCAGGTCGGGATGCGCGTGCAATCGTTTTGCGTTCTGACACGCACACGGGAAAAACTTTCGAGCGCGTTTCTTTCGCCGCCACATCGCCACCATACCGACGACGACGACAACGACGACGAGGTTAATTGCTCAAAAAGCGTATTTTTCTCGGCCGCGCGAGGATGCTGACCAGGCGCGTCCCCCCGCTCTACACACAACCTCTTACTCTACCCTCCCCCCCCTCGTCCATCGTCACGGCGGAAAATCACTGCCCCGCTCTCTCCGATAAATCGCCAAATGACACGCACGTACGCCGGCCACGCACGTACGGATTTCTACCCTCCCCGCCATCACATACCCTATCGTCGGTACCAATCCCTCCCCAGGCCCGCACCGCCGCCGTCGCAGAGTCTAGCACAGGTGTGCCAGACCGTTTTCGAAACCCGGACCGTGTTCGATATTTTTTGTACGCACTTTGCGGGACTGCGTGTATCCGTGGAACAGTCGGGTGAGTTACTGCGTATCTGAACGTGACAAAATGACTACGGATCAACGAAAAAAAAAAAAAAAAACACTAAGAATCTTACACGTAGGCGCAAATAGGATGAAAAATTTGGGGGGCTAATATTTTTTTATACATTTTGATAAGTATAGTCGTGTAAAATATTTTCTGAAGTATATAATATGGTATGTATGATGTGCCTATTTTACCTACGTTTATCATCGCTACATCTGTATAATGAAAATGTATTTAAGGATCAATATCAAAAAAACATTGAAATATAATTTGTATTTCAACATGAGTTAATAAAACATAGGAAAATATTGTGTTCATTAGTAATTTTACAATTAATAATTAATTCATATAGTATTATACAATATCACTCAATATCATAAAGTAATATTCATTGTTACACCATAAATATTTTATATATACCTATTCGAATATCATACATTTTGGGGGAGCTAAAAATATTTTGGGGGGTGCTAAGCCCCCCTAGCCCCTATGTATTTGCGATAATGATCTTACAGAATCACATTGTCAATCTTAAGTATATTTTATTCACTGAAACGTACTTACGCCGAATATTGAGGCGAACAATTATCCGTTCAATGTTGTTTTGAATTAAAAATCAATCATTTAACGTGTTTAGTTGAAACATATATAATACATTGATAATAATTAAATATATTTACATACTTGCGCTGTAATATTATGATGTAAAATTGTTATTATTTTTTATTCCACACGCTGTATATTTTTTGTATTATGGTTTGCAGTGCATATAAATAACATAGATTTTAGGTGTATAAGTTACTCTGATGAATTTTATGAGTATAAACTTGAATTTATGGTAGTTACTCTATTATTATTTTTTCGGTGATATAGGATTCGGAGAAATTAAATTTTTTCCAATTCTTATAAAACTAGTTTTTTTTTTTGTTAGTTTTTATTTTTTTTTGTTCTTTTTGTCGACGAAATGGAATTGGGCGAATTGAGTTTTACATTCACTACACATATAACACACGTTGTGGAATGAAATCTCAAATTCAATATTTAAGCGCGAAGTCCTGATGTCGAAGGCTGGCAAATGGAAGAAAAAAAATCGGTTATTAGCTTATAAATTTCAATTAGTTGGTTAAATAAGAACAAAGTTTTATAATATAGACTTTATAGTTTAGCATTTTAAATGAATATAAAATTGTTTATGTACACCATAATTTAATGTAATATTTCTGAAAATCATCGAAATAAAGATGAAATAACTGAAATATCGAAAATTCCTAATTTAATACGATTTCAATGTCAACCCCGTATTGACTTAGGTAGGACTGACGTAGGTCCCATAGTGGACTAGCGGGCACGCGTTCAAAATACTTGATCACCGAAAATCGTAACCGGCGCGTAACGGATTATAATTGTTATCGATCACTGTCCGAGATCACGGGGATTTTTTTTTTTTGTTTTCCACGCGCGTATTGTTCGCTCGCACTTGTGCCGCCTCGGAAACCGTTGTTGTAACACGGAGTTAGAGGTGGTGGACGTTATGAAATATACGTTTATATTCACACACGTGTGTACGGGATATATGATGTGTAAATGCACACGCACCGATGACAACGATGTAATTAATCGTCTAGTCGACGACAGCGCGCCAAAACGCAGAGAGTCAATCGATTATATTATTATATAATATCTATCTCCATATCCGTTTCTCCATTCTCTCTCTCTCTCTCTCTCTCTCTCTCTGTCTCTTTTTCTCTCTTTCTCTAACTCTATATCTGTCTCTCTCTCCTTATTTCTCCGTGTACGACGCACCTTTACGGGTACTTGGCGGTCTGTCTAGAGACTGTTTTTCGTGTCAAAACTAATTTTTCGTCGTACGACAACGACCGCTAACCGGTGTTCAACGTTTATACGCGTACGCATTCGGATGTTCATATTATAAAATCTCGATATTGCTACCTATTGTGACGCTCGTTGAGTTTTGAGTGACTAACACACGACCATTGGATGTACAATCCAAGTGATCTGTACAAGATCTGAATTCGGTCTGAGGGCACCTAAAAATTATTTTCGTTTCCCTTAATTTATTCGGACTCTATCTAACTTTAACAAGTCGATAGAAAATTATGTATCAAGGTGTATTGCTTTGATATTTCATTACTGACAAATTAAAAAATAAAAAATAAAAAAAAATATAGTTTTAAAATAATTAAAAACCTGTAGTGATACACATAATTGCATTCGTTATTCAACTGAACCTATTTGCCATTAAATTTTAAATATAAATATATCTGACTACATTAACATGCATGATGATATGCGTTCTGCCGGTTTTAACACAATCTTCACGCGTAAAATGTTTACTAAGTAGAATAAATTGATGAAAAAATTATTGAAGACACCACTTTTTCAATTATTTTTCTTTCCGAAATCTGTATAAATACAGTAGTGTTGTTATACCTAACTGTATCACAAAATAATGTTATACTCCAGAAAAATATATAATGTAAAGAAATTGTTAATGTTTCTTCTTTTAATTTTAATAATCATATTAAAAGTTATTTCCAATAGTTTTAACAAGAAAATTCAAAATACTGTATGTTATGTTATTCGATTTCATGAAGTATTATTAATTATTCTTATTTTTTATCACAAATTTTCGAAAAAAAATAAAATATCTTCTGTTTAGTTGTATTAGTCAATATACGTACTCCCTACTCATGGGTTTAACTTATAACACCACAATTAAAAAATGTCACGTGGTCCTAGACATACCCGCCATTCTGTCTACGCACGCTGTAAACAACGCGAAAGCTATCCGATGTAAACATTCGTGCATGTATTTTACGTATATCATTCGTATTTGCAGATACAGATTAATTCCATTACATGCCATTAATATTACAATTTGCAAATATAGATGAAAAAACTTTAGATTCACTATGAAAAGTTAGTAGAAGGCTGTACTTCGGACAGACACTTGTTGTTGTTAGAAAATATGCGTTTTCGAAAATTGAATGGCTGTGATTATTCATTATCATCATTGCGTACCGTAAATAAAAAATAATACTCAATTATCTATGAGAAACTGATACCTCAGCATGAAATTGATGTAATAGAAAAGGAATTCATCTGGTATCTCGTATTTTCAAAACTAAGTATATTAACCAAAAAGTAGATTGTGCATCTGGTACTCTTTAAAAAAAAATCATAATTATTATTATTAATTATTTTCGTTTACTAAACGTGACATTAATAATTTGTCAACTGTCTAAGTAGAAATAGAAATTAATTCCAAAATATAATAAACAATTAATTATCCATTTTCAGCTGACAAATTATGAGTTTTTAAAAGTTAATTTAGGTCATAAACCTAATTTTAACAAATAGTGGCAAAAAGAAATCATCTATCTCCTAGGGTGATACAACATTTCCCTACGGACATTCCTCAATGATGCAATCGTTAAACACTTGTTTATGTCACACAAGTGCCTTTTGTGATACTATTTTATTTCGTGGTAGTACATACAAGGTGAATAGGAATTTGAAAGTTTATTGAACGTAATTCGCATGTGAATAGACATGCGATTTTAAGACAGTGTCACTAAAATTACAAAACAACGAAATGATTAAATAGAAGGAGAAGTGAATATAGAAAACACGAGAACAATACGTTTTCAAAAAATGTATAAAATTTAAGTTCATACGAGGTGTACACAATAAAATTATGTTATTAGGTGGATATTAAAGGGCTCCAATGTTGCTGGCTCATTTTGAACAGAAAACGTGTTTAATATTTAGCGTGTAATTTTTATCTTATTTCAATGTTAAAATAATTTGTTCTCCGAAAACAAACCAGAATTATGATTTTAAGTATAAACTAATATTTCGAGTTCATGTTTAGATAGTCATTTTGTGTTTGGATTTGTGATCAAAGCGATAATTTTATAAAGAAACCATCTAATCGAACATATTCTGCCTTGACACTTAAAGTGTTTAAAAACAACGTAGGCGCGAACCATCTGATATCCATCTCGCAGCTTTACATTTTTCACGAAATTTTTTGACATTTGAAGGCAATTTTTTAAACAACGCATACCCCGTTTTTCTCGGAAACCGTAGACACCGATAAATATTATACTTACCAATAACCGTCTCGGCGGAAGTCCCTGCGAGAGAATTAATTTTTCAATGAAGGCGGCTGGCTGTCGATGAGTTCCGCGACGTGCCGTCACCACGTCAATTCGTTCCGCACGACGACGTACCCCACCTGACCTCTGGTCGTGGTATCGGCGTTTAACCGCGTTCGACTCGAGGGTTTCGCCGCTCGATTCAACCTCGTTTCGCTCACTACGCTCGTGTGTAGGTGTGTGTAAAACGTATATAGGTGAGATCGTACGTATATATAGCCCCGACCGATCGGTTTCTATTGTTGGCGTCACGTTTCGCCTCGTCGTAAACGTCGTCGTCGTCGTCGTCGTCGTCGTCGTCGTACAACGTCACGTGGCACATAATTAATTTTTGTCAAATCACACGAGACGGCGGGTAAAGGAGGACGCAGACGACGGAGATGAGAACGAGATAAGTGGCAGAAAAACTCCGTCGTCTGGAGAGGAAAAAACCCGAAAACGGTTGACTCGATTTTGTACCCTCGTACGCACTGGAGGGTGGAGGGTGGAAAGGAAACAGCTTTTTTTTTCTCGTTTCGTCAATACGCTTTTTATACGCCGGAAATCTCATATTTGCCTTCTTTTTCCTACGTTTCTCCTATGTCGTTACCTACTCTACTACTCTCCTCACTCGACGATGACCCGGACTGTTCCGAAGACTACCTGGAACAAAAACGCCGAGCTACTTTTGATACCCGAACCGTGTGTACGACTACTCCACGCACGAACACACTTCACTCAATAACACGTATAACGTACTATACAGGTACATCGTACAAAGTAAAGGGATGCAAAATCGGTGGCACGCATTAGGCCTAATATAACACGTCAAACAATTTACACGCATCAAAAAATTTGAATTAAAATTAAAACAATTATCATATTAGTTATATCTTGTTTTTATTCTCAACAAATTATAATATACAAATTACATTATAGAAAATTAGATCCAGTTGGAACGTTCTATTGACATATTCAAGAAAATAAAAACTTTAGGTCCGTTAAAAGTAGTTGCTATGATGTTGATGTATTTTGAAAATTGATAACG
>JAIPRM010002035.1:0-32983 GCA_025469315.1 Stegophylla sp. TES_Ste_2020 | reverse complement strand
ATACTGTAATTTCTTAACAATGTGACTAGTATACTAATTGATATTTTATTTGGGAATACATTTTTTTTTTTCAAATAATTGGTAGACATACAAAAAAAAAATTAATAATATAATATTTTATTTGTGAAATAATGCGAGAAAAAATTTAAAATAACTTTGAGCCAAAAAAGCCGGACATAATTCGCACGATGGGTGTTCTTCGCACAACGGGTGGGATTCTCTTGACGGGTGTATTGAATTTTAAAGAAACAATAAATCATTTCTTCAACAAAACGATTTTGAACAAGGGAAGTTAATATTATAAAAAATAAATGAGAAAAAAAAAATGTTAGAAAAATTTTCAAAATTTTCTTGCGCCAAAATCTTTCTTATATGATTTTCTATCTATATTTAAATTTTCATATAGTTCGGATCGAAAAATGATGGTTTCCGAGTCGTTTTTGTCAAATTTTGTGTAGTTTTTTCAAAAAAAAAAAAAAAATTGAAGAATTAAGAAATTCAAAAAATGACCTCTCTAAAGTACAATCTAGAGGCAAATCCGGTTTCAAAAAAAGTTACTGATCGAAACTTTTAGACAAGTATTTCCATACGAAAAGTTGTACACTGAAAAAAAAAATAAACATCATTGTAAAAACACTAATTAAGTGTTTTTCGAAAAACTAATTTTAAACACGTGATACAGACAAGCTGGTTTTCGTCCTATTTAAATTGACTTCAGAGTGTTCGAAATTATTTCCAATAAATGTTTAGAAACATTTCAAAATTCAATTCACGAGTTTTCACGGTTGGTAATAATCGGTTTGGGGCTCCGCAAGAAATATGTGAAGTGTAAGAAATCACCTGCGGGAGTTTCTGACATATCTTTTGGCCAGTCGCCCTATACGTATATTGGATGCGCACAGACGTCGTGTGCGGCAGCCGGTTTGGCGAGTCGGCGTGGCGGTGTTTTTTTTGTTTGTTTTTAATTGAGTTATATATTTGTACAACTACACGTTTTGGAAATGACACGACGCCGCGGGTTCGATTCTTTTTTTTTATTTTTGTTTTTTTTCAAAACTCGGTCGAATCACGCGCCTAATTGTTTCTACCGAATTTAACATATTTATATATCACACGCTTCAATATATATATATATATATATATAATATTAATACGGAGACTTGTACATTATAAATGAATTACGGTGGTGGGGAGGGGGAGGTCTTCGAAGGGAGAATAGTCATCCCACCATAATAATATGCTATAATTTCTTTTGTAATAATATTATGGCGATTATTGTTTTTTACTGTGAAATAAAAAAATCTTTAATATAATTAACATAACTGGCGTTATTAACTAAGTTATATTTTTTTTAGAATCTAGATAACCTCAAAAATCTATCTAGTTAATAGATAATTATTAATTATTAACATATAATATATAGGTAGATAAAAATAAGGCGAATTTTTATAAAAATATTTCAAAATAAATTGACTGTATATTAATATATATATATATATACATTGAACTAATAAGTATATTATATAATAATATGTTCAATGAAGAAATATTTTTGTAACTTATAAAAAATTATTCTTTGTTAAGTGAACTGTTGATATTTTTTTTATTTATTTTTTTCATTATGGATTAGAATTAATGAAAAATAAAAATAATTATTATATTTCTATAGAAATAGGTACAAATTAATTTATATAGATAGATTTATCTAGAAAATTGAAAATTTTTATCCAAGATAAATATTTAGATAACCTTTTTTTTTTAACTAGATAAGATAAAAAGGCTAAATTTCTATAGAGAAGTCACAAAGCTGTAAATGAAAGAATATAAATACAAACAATATAAACGAAATATGAGTATCGACTTCGTAGGCGCAAATAGTATGAAAAATTTGGGGGGGGGCTAATATTTTTTTATTCATTTTGATAAGTATAGTCGTACATGTATATAATGAAAATGTATTTAATGATCAATGATTATATAAAAAAAAAAAACAAAAAAAACATTGAAATACAATTTGTATTTCAACATAGGTTAATGAAACATAGGAAAATATTGTGTTTATTAGTAATTTTACAATATCAATAATTGATTCATATAGTATTATACACAATATCACTCAATATCATAAAGTAATATTCATTGTTATACCATAAATATTTTTATATACACCTATTTAAACATCATACATTTTGGGTGAGCTAAAAATACTTTTGGGGGTGCTAGCCCCCCGTTTATTTGCGCTAATGGTCGACGTACGTTCTAATGTAGTAATTTTTCGTCATTCAAAATATATTTTATGAGGAATTTGATTAGAGGAAATAGATAAGTAAAACATAATATTTGAAGTAAATCGGTTATAGTGTTCGTTTGCACCTTTAGCGGGATAATTAACGTTCAATTTTGAGTACTAACACTATGCACTTGGTGCTCTTTACCGAATAATATTACATAATTTGAAGATTTGATTGAGATTTGAGTATAACGAATTATTTATACAAATCTTTTATTTTATTTTTTTCGTCATACCACATCATTCTCTCTATTTCTCATCACTCAAAATACATGAAAATTCTCACATGGTGTAATTAACATTTTCATCGGAGACGTGGGCGTTGGCGTGCCGGATACAATATAAAGACTATAGACGATATGGACCGTTAATAATCGAAAAACAATATTTTTCCCTGTCTAATACGTTTTCTCTGCTATACGCGTATTATTATTTATTTATTTATTATTATTATTTTTTTTTTTTGTACTCGGACGCGGGAAATCGTTTCCGTACATAATCGTTTTTTCTTTCTTTTTTTTTTTTTTTACCGGTCACAAATTCAAAACGCAATAAGTACCTTCGCTTCTCCTTAATTCGACCGTTTCCACACACGGCCGTGTAATATATTATAAGTGTACTGCCGCAGCAACAGTGTACGGGCGAGATGCGCCCGAAATTACAAAACTGAGTATTATCGTAACGCCGCGAACGTTTTCACCCATTATTTTCACTAGTAGTTTTTTTAATAACCATATCGGGACGTCGTTAAATTCGGTCACGGATGAATCGAAAAATACTCCTCTGAGTGTCGATTGGCGGCGCGTATTATTATTATTATTATTATTATTAGTGCTAATGATAATAATGTTCGACCGTAGAAGAAAGGTTTCTTTTCACGCGTCCCCCCTCCGCCGCATTGTTATTATATTATTATTATTATTATTATTATACGTTTATAGCGCCGCGCCGTAGTGATATGTGATTTAATATTGTGGATGAAAAAAAAACGACACGACCAAAAATTATTATTACGAACGATTTTTGATTAATTTCCGATCGGAATCACACTCGGATACCGATCCAAAATCGCAGTGATTACGTGATCACGACTAGAGTGCAGATTTTTTGAAGGCATTTGCTTTTTTTTTTTTTTTTTTTTTTTTCTATCGCTCTACAAAACGAAGAGCTACGTCAGACATAAATTCGATTTAAACCACTTAGAATAAAATTCACGAGATTTCATTTTGATTTTTTTGTATTTTGTTATGCTTTTTGGTACGTTTTTTTTTTTTTTTGTATTTTAAAGCTTTTTGAAATGTTTTGGCCACTTTTTTTGGCTTATAAGTTACATTTTTTCAAAACGTGTTTTAAATAAAATTATTTGAAACATTAATTCAGTTTAAGGACATTTTTTTTGTTGAAAACTTGAAAATAAATTTAATTGCCCAATGCAACTCCGATGATTAGGTTAATCATTTTGTAACTATTTTTTAATAAATTTTGATGAATCAGGTATATTAAAAAGAATAAATCTAATTTACAGACAGATTGTGAAAGAAAACGAACAGCATATTTATATATTTATAATTAGGGTTCTCAATTTGAAATGTTTCACTTGAAATATTTCAAAATTGAAAATTTCACTCTTCGTGAAAAATTTCAATGAAATAATGAAATATATTTTTTTTCATGATATCTGCAGACGATATAATTAATTTGTATTTGAGAAGTGAAACTTTATCAACCACTTGATCGTGTCACTAAAGTTGCGAATTTCCCTATAATAGATTTACAGTTTGACGTCTTTGTTGTCAAAGTCTAGTAATACATATATATGTACCAAAAAATATTTATTTTTTTTAAAATAATTTAATAAAAATTAATCCAAAGATGTGAATAATATTTTAATGATCTTTACAAAAATGTTTATACCTAAAATACCTACAATTAAATTAGTTAATTAATTAAATTAGTGACGATAAATGTACCTTTGATCATTTCGAGAAAAAAAAAATGCAATAAAACAGAAATTCCATTGTAATTTGCATTTATTAAAAATAGTAATTCATAAATGTAAGTCAATTTAAAAATTAGCTGGTTTACATATATATATATATACATGATTCAGTTTAGGCATTCATAAGGTCATTACCTACGGTTAATTGAAAAGCTTTAAAAGAAACATAAAATTGTTTAAAATTACAAAACTACCAATTTATGTAAGAATGTAATAAATAAAAATCCATGGGCATTATTCACCAATAAGTAATAAATTCTTTGTATTTA
The DNA here is from genome assembly GCA_025469315.1 of Stegophylla sp. TES_Ste_2020. Classification (NCBI taxonomy): domain Eukaryota; kingdom Metazoa; phylum Arthropoda; class Insecta; order Hemiptera; family Aphididae; genus Stegophylla; species Stegophylla sp. TES_Ste_2020. The sequence goes on along the minus strand of JAIPRM010002035.1, from coordinate 28,425 downwards.
AAATTTTCATACAATAGATTCAACAATAAATTGTTCTCTTTTTCTGATTATATATATATATATATATATAATTTTGGATTTTTTTATTTTTCACGTAAATGAAATATTTCAAGATAGTTTCGTAAAATATTTCGTTAAATATTTCAAGAAAATAAATTTCATGAAATATTAAAACCCTATTTATAATTTATAAACCAATAAATAATTATAATACGTTTTTCGTAATTAATATGTATATTTTTTTTTATCAAAAACCCCATTTTTAATGTTTTTTTTTTTTTTAAAAAAAAGCTTTTTCGGAAGATTTGTTGAGCTTTATTGCTGTTTTATTTTAAGTGCTTTTTTTTTTTTTTTTAGTTTTTTATCTCTTTAAAATTCGTACTCTAATCATAACGTTATTATTTATCCACTCGACGAGTAATAATTATTATTATATTGTACGCACGTTCGATTAAACGTATTCGTGTGTTCTGTCGAAAACAAACTTCGTCGTCGCACTACTATAATTTAAACGCTTTGACGAGACATTTATCACTATCATTACGTTACACTATATACGTATATATATATATAATATTAGTCGAATTAATTTCCAATCAATCGTTTGCAATCATTATTAGCGTATGATAATATAATAATATTATAATATTAAACGCATAATTGGATAAGTACTATTGTTGTGTGATTAACGCGTTGAACAACACACAAAATAACTCGCGTAGTGTTTACACGCTAACGCGATAAAAAATTAATTCAAAATGCATTCTCTCGGGGCAGTAGGTACGGGGCGCCGCTAAACCGTTAAGCCGTTTTTTTTTCGCAAATAAACGCAACGATATCGTTTATAACAATAAGTGTATACCTGCGTAAAAGAAGTGTAAAGTACGTGTGTATTAAAAAAAAGGTTTAATAATATAATCGAAACGGGAAAATAGCTATTTATGTTATTTTTTAGATTCTGAACGAAGTGTTTTTACAATGATGTTTATTTTTTTTTTCTGTGAACATTTTTTCGTATAGAAATACTTATCCGAAAGTTTCGATCAGTATCTCTATAGAACCGAAATCGTACCCAAATAGTACATTAGAGAGGTCATTTTTCCAATTTCTCTATACTTTTTCCAAAAACGGGGAAAAACTGTCGAAAAATTGACATTATACGCAATTTCCGAAATTTCCGTAAAATTGAAAATTACTTTTTGACATAACTTCTAAAATAATGCAGCTAGGGACTTGAAATTTTCACCAACCACTAAAAATAGCTACAAAAATAGTTCAAAAAGATTTGATCAATTTTGAGTAAAGTGCGGCATTTTGAAAATTTCGGAAATTTATCATTTTTTGTTAGTTTTTATGTAATAAAATTTTTGATTTTTATATTAAGACTTGAAAATTTAATATGATCTCACTGATATATATACGTCTAATCGACCTGAAAAAATCTCAAAAATCATTAGACACCTTTTTTTTTTTTTTTATACCCGTTTGAAGTTAGAATTTCGATGAAATTCGTTAGTTTTACATAAAATTACGCACTTTAACGTACATATAAGAAAATTGGTCGAACTCATTGTTTTGAAATTTGGTGAAATTACGAAATATCTATAAGCATTTAATTACTGAAGGTTGATAATATTTTATTGCCATCCATTTTACTTTTCGACGCTGAATAAGATGGTGTGAATTAAAATCCACGTGCAACAATAGTTTTCTAACTATTTTATTTTATTTTTAGAATTCAATATTTTCGGTTATCATACTAAATGTGTCGTGGGGCGTAATGGTTAAGGAAATCGGCCTGGTACGCGACAGTACCAGAGTTCGATTCCAGCCCGGCAATCCTAATTTTTGAATTTTTTTTTTTCTTATATTATTAACTTTCTTCGTTCAGAATCGTTTTATTGAAGAAATGATTTATCGTTTCTTTAAAATTCAATACACCCGTTAAGAGAATCCCAACCGTCGTGCGAAGTATGTCCGGGTTTTTTTTTTTTTTTTTTTAATGAACCGTCGAGGCGATAAAAAAACGAATATTTAAATCGAATAAAAAGAAAGTAAACATCTTGTCGTTAAAAATACACCGCATACCTATGTCGAATCGTTTTTTTAATGTTGAAAAAATAAAAAGCCGATCACGAAATGAGTACTTAGTCTCTTTTGATAACACACAAAACGAACAATAATAAATTGACCGTAAAAAATAAAATAAGATACGATTAAAATTGTACAAGGGTTATAAATTAATAACACGCGCCTCGAGCGAAACGTTTAAAACAATATAGTTGAGTCATAATAATCAATAAAATAATTTTATTCCCCGACTGTTAACAACAAAACGTTTGACATCTCGAGTAAATTGCGGCGCGGGTATGAGTTACGACGATCGAGATCGACGACGACGATGTAATGTATTTTTTTTTTCTTCCCAAACGAAAACCCGTTAAACCAGAGGTTCCCAAACTGTGGGTCGGGACCCAAAAACGGGTCGTGATTAAATTTTTGGTTGGTCACGTTGTAAGTTTTAGTTTCTGAGTGGAGTGATGAAGCTAGTTTTTTCCAATCGTGTTTATTTTTTTTTCCTTTGAACACTTTTTCGTACAGAAATATTTTCCAAAAGTTTCAACCAACAACTTCTTAAATCAGAATTTGCCTCATTGGCATTTTAAAGTGGTTAAATTATTCAAAATTTGACAAAAATGTAACTAAAACTTTACGGAAATGTAAATATTATGGAAATTTGAAAAAATTTTTTTGAGTGAAAAATCCTTATGGTGCGAAGTATGTCCGGCTTTTTATACACACTATTTTTTTTTTTTTTTTGTAATGTTCATTTACACGTATTCATATACATATATAATTTTAAATATTAATTACATGTTTTTTATAATAATTCAGTAAATAATTACAGTTGTTTACAGTTAAAAAAATTTTAATATGGTACAAAATGCTTCTTTTTTAGATTCTGAGCGAAGTGAAGAAGCTAGTGTTTTTACAATGATGTTTATTTATTTATTTTTTTTAATTTATTTTTTCTTTTTTTTTCTGTGTACAACTTTTCGTATAGAAATACCTGTCCAAAAGTTTCGATCAATAAATTTTTGAAACCGGATTTGCCTCTATATTATACTTTAGAGAGGTCATTTTTTGAATTTCTCAATTCTTCATTTTTTTTTTTTTGGAAAAAACTACCCAAAATTCTTTGATCCAAATTTTATGAAAATTTAAACATAGATAGAAAATCCTATAAAAAAGATTTTGGCCCAAGAAAATTTTGAAAATGTGAAAAAAAATTTTGGACATTTTTGGAAAAATTTTTTTTTTCTTATATTATTAACTTTCTTCGTTCAGAATCGTTTTACTGAAGAAATAATTTATTGTTTCTGTAAAATTTAATACGCCCGTCAAGAGAATCCCACCCGTCGTGCGAAGTACACCCATCGTGCGAAGTATGTCTAGCTTTTTTTTTTTATTGTATGTCTTTTTTATCATCTTTATTCGACAAAAAAAGGACATTTGATTATTGTTGTGGGTCGTTAAAATTGAAAAAATGCCCAAAATGGGTCGTATCATAAAAAGTTTGGAAACCTCTGCGTTAAACGATAGAGGAGTGTCAATGCAACGCGATTTTCCACGTTTTTTTTATTTTTTTTTTTTTATGCGTGTTAAATTTAATTAGACGTACGCGTACGCATGCGCGTATAGTAATAATAATAATAATAATAATAATAATAATAATAATTATAATATACCGGCGGCGACCGTAATCGAGGAGAAAATAATTATAATAATAATATCAAAGAAAACGATACAGCACACGATACAGGTATTGAGATGCATTAACCTGTTCACACACGAATTCGATTATTCTACTAACAAACGATTACTAACATCGACACTGGTGGAGGACGTGAAATTTCTATACGTCACCGGAAAACAATTTTAACCGACCAGTTTTCAGTACACACACACACGCATTATTTCGTATTGTTATCACTATAGTATAAAAAAAAAAAAAAAACGAAAAAAAAAACCATTACCGACACCTAACGTACTAAGTTGATAAAAAATAAATAAAATAAAACCACCTTACACTCAGGAACCGTACGGGTGTCGTCTCGTTTCCAGCACAAGAAAAACACCACCACACGCGAGAAAATAACTAATGATCATTTTTTTTTTTTTTTTTTTTTTTTGTACGCATAAAAAGAAGAAGAAGAAAAAAGTGTTATTTAATATAGCTGCTACACTGTAGTAGATAACCGAGTTAAAACAAAGATACAAAAAATTTCGAACGTCAATAATGCGCTCTGCTCACGAACCGTGTTGTAATCGAACTGAACGGAATATCGGACTGCGGTGGCTTCGGGGACAATATATTTATATATCCACGATATCTGCTTACGTTTGCTCACAATATACTTGTTATAAAGGTAAATTAATTTGTGTGATGTCTAAATTATTTTGCTTGGAATATTTTTGCGTGTGCTACAGTCGGCGGCGGCGGCGGCGGCGTCAAACCCCTCCATTTGATTTTTTAGATTCTGAACGAAGTGAAAGTGTTTTTACAATGATGTTTATTTTTTTTTGTTTTTCTTTGTACAACATTTCATATAGAAATAATTGTCCAAAAGTTTCGATCAATAATTTTTTGAAACCGGATTTGCCTCTAGATTGTACTTTAGAGAGGTCATTTTTTAAATTTCTCAATTCTTCAATTTTTTTTTTTTTTTGGAAAAAACTACCCAAAATTTGACAAAAACGACTCGAAAACCATCATTTTTTGATCCGAATTTTATGAAAATTTAAACATAGATAGAAAATCATATAAGAAAGATTTTGGTGCAAGAAAATTTTGAAAATGTAAAATTTTGGACATTTTTCCAACATTTTTTTCTCTCATTTATTTTTTATATTATTAACTTCCCTCGTTCAGAATCGTTTTATTGAAGAAATGATTTATCGTTTATTTAAAATTAAATACACCCGTCAAGGGAATTCCACCCGTCGTGCGAATAACACCCATCGTGCGAAGTATGTCCGGCTTTTATAGTATTATACCTATAGTACCTAAAGGAAATTAAAATAGTTTAACACCAGCAAAGTAGTAGATCTTAAATATACAAACTTAAATAACAAACCATAATATAAACAATTAAAACTTTTATGTTCGGCTAGATAGATAGATCGACATGATTCAATCATTATTATTTTTCTTTATAAGAAATTTGTGTTTGTATATGCCAAAAAAATTAGCAAAAACATAAGCTTTTCCAAAAAAATTATTTTAACGCGTTTCAACAATGTGATACAATACATTTTTTCTTTTACATATTTTTAAACTTCTACAGAATTTAGCAAAATTTTCAGTGACAATTCCTACTTATGAACGATCATTTTTGACAATAAAAAGATTGAAAACATATTTGCAAAATAACCACAACATAAATATGTTTAGTTTTTATGTTCTTCAACTAGTTAATGAAATTAATTGAATGTTTAATGCACACACGTTACTTCTGTAAAAAAAAAAAAAAAACTATGGATTAAGATTTAATCATAAATCATAATATTATTTACCTCAATAAATCTACATTTAATATCGTAACGAGAAATGTTTAATAATCCAAAACACCTGAATTTTCACCCAAATAAATGACTCGGGTCCAATGCCCTGGTATATAGTTTTACATTATTGTATACATTTTAACCCACCCCCATCATAACTAACCACTGTATATAGAGTAGTCCACCGAAAAAAACTTGTGTAAACCATCCCTCCCTTAAGAAAATCTTGGCTACGCCACTTTATTCGTGTGGAGACACGTGGGAAAAAAAAATGATTGTCGAAATGCGAATTGCACATTTGTGTATTGTATAATTATATACATACATATTAAATGTACATTTCAATCTTTGGTCTCATTCGATTTGCCCACAAATCAGCCGCCGCCGCGTATATTTCATTGTACAAAACCAGTCACCGGTCACTGCCCATAATAATAATATAATAAATCGAGATTGCACGCGCTTCCCCGTTTTCGTTTTGTTTATTATTATTATAATTCTATGGAGCACCCCCCCCCATCACGATCGCGGATAAATTACGGTGATAATATACCGCGGAGGGTTCTCTCTGTTATATCGCCGACGCCGCCACTGTAGTGGTAGAAAATTTATTAATGGTTAAATAATAATAATAATAATAGTGCGCAAAACTCTTTTTATAATATATTTTTATAAACGAATCCAAAGGAGAGACATGTTACGACACATGCGGCTATAATTATTATAGAATCGTCGGTTTTTTTTTTTAATTTCACGTCATGCCTTTTGTTGTGCAGCATATCATAGTGAAAACTACTCGTTTTTTTTTTTGCTTCTTTACAGGACGCAAAGGATCGTTTTTCACCGAGTTGTGAAAGGGTTGTGTTCCGAAACGAGTGGTGGCCAATTTAAATTGCAAATCAACAATAAACAGAAGGGTGGGGGGGGTGCGAACAGGGTCCGTTCGACCCCGGCCGAAATGTGGAATATTATAATATAATATAATAAAATATTATTATTATTATTATTATCATTACTTTTCAATGTGTGTCAAAAGCACTCGCACGAGCGCCGCAGTACAATGTACGTGTAATGTATATATATATATATATACGTGTGTGTGTGGGTATAAAATCACATTGCCACGTGTGTGTGTGTGTATTGTGCCGGCAGAAGGGTTGAAACGTATACGTTTGCTGTTCGGACATAGGGTGCGCAGTATTATTATTTTGAGGGTGAGCGTGTATTCGAAAACCGTTCGTGGGCCACAAAAATAAAATAACATTATGTTTTTATAAACGTTTTTGGCACTTAAGTCTCCAGAAACGCAAAACACCAAAACCGCTGTCATTCTCATAATTATCAATTCCAATTAGTACGTAACCGATTTCGAGAACGATCACACAGTGGCCATGTGAAGTAAAAAAGTTAACCGGTCGTTTCATCGTCCACGGAGAAATGCGACAATCGGTTATGTTAACGTATTATACAACAGAGACGGATTTACACTATTGCCGCCCCTAGGCAACTGTTTTTTTCGCCCGAAAAATTTTTTCTATCGTTCATAAACGTTATAAACGTGAATTTTGAATCAACACATTTTTTTTTTTTTACTAAATAATCAATTTTTAGGTTCAATAATAGTTCTATTTGTGAAAATAGGGGAACCAATACGAGTGTCAAAAACGAAAATGTATTATAAAATTGAATAAAAACATTCTTCAAAATAAAATTAAGTATTTTTACAATCCTGTAGTGCTAAAATAATCGATATACGTACTTTAAAGTTATTTTTAGTATAAAATGGTGTAAAAAATATTTAATTTCGATAAACCGAATTTTCCCATTTAATTACCCCTAAATTTGCCAGAGAAAAAAATTTAAAAACGACAATTTTCATTATATTGTAGGTACCATCATCAGTGACATTTAACAAAAATAACCAACACTTTGGTAAACGTTTTTAAAATAAAAAAAATATATTTTTGGAATATAAAAATGTATGACTATAATTTTATTATTACTTTGAAGTTGGTTAAAATAAAATTTTAACACGACAATGCCGCTTCTGAAAATCTGCCACTGGTTATATATTTTATAGAAAGAATTTCGCACGCCCAAACGAAAGAGGGAGAAAAGAAAAAACAATAGGAATTAATTTGCTCGGTTAACGTCTTTTGTATCCCCACCACTCGTCGCCCGTGTTGTTACATACACGCGAGTAAATCCTTATCAACTATACGCGTTATCAGTTAACGTATGTACACCAGCTATAAACTTTTGTCGTCTACCATCTTTTTGAGATAAGCTAGTAGGCATATATATATATTACGATCCGAGGGGTCACACACACACACACACACAATCGTGTACGGGTGTATTATATTTTATACGTTTTATTGTCCTTCTCGACACCTCGGTAAAGTTGTTGGTTTTTTTCTTTTTTTTTTTTATGAACACTTAAAAAACATACTCAAATACGGATGGTAATGCACCGGTAATTGTTGTTAAGCCGCCACAGGCCGAGAACGTAAACGAACGATTTTTTTTTTTCAAGCCACTCTTTAACCGACTTCGAGAGAGAAAGAGATAGAGAGAGAAAGAGATAGAGAGAGAGAGAGAGAGAGAGAGAGAGAGCAATAATTATTGGAGATATTGTGCAAACTCTATTAATGGTGTTAAAAACTACATAATATACGTAAACCACCTGTTTGTTTACACAGAGTAAAACTACCTATTCTTATTAACACCACGTTGTTGTGTATTGTGAAAAACGTATTTCCAAATAATATGTTACATATTAAGGTTAAACAATATATGTAATATATACATTTTATAAGTAACCGTCATAAATTTTGTTTGTTGGTGTTTTGTTTAAAGGCTTACAATGATTTCAATAAAAACTACTTTTGATAAACGTATAAAACTATATTATATTGACTCGATATTTTGCTAGATAAAAATAAAACTACGAGTACATTTATTTTTATAATGATCATAAAAATATTTATGCTAGATAAAAATAAAAACTATAAGAACACTTATTTTTACATGAAAATGTTTATGCATTAGAATGTAATTTATTCAACAAATTGGGTTACTACTTATAAGTAGGTACCTACACGAATAATCACACACCGAACTTTAATTAAATTTTGTAGGGAAGAAAATGTGTATTTAATATTTAATTATAATATTAGTAAGGTCACAGTCACGGCGTATTTTGTGATTAATAAAATTAAATAATCGTCCAGTTGTTTATTGTTAAAAATGCTAAACGTTTAACACGGTTAATGTGAAATTTTATTAGAATATTGTTGTTTTAGAACTCGGATACCGAGAAAACAGTCTCGAAGGGTTTGACTGGAATTATTAAATAGCAAAATATTAAAAAAAAAAAAAAAAAAAAACGAGCGTGAAAAATCCGTTCATCGAACTTTATTGTTCGTGGTTTACGAGTCTTATCAGCAGAAAAGAAAACGACTATTCGTCTGACCGGCAAAACGTTTATGACACGACGTAGTCGTGTTTGTCGAACGATCGTCATCATCGCAGGGTACTACCGATTCCAGACGCGGTCTCGAGGCCATTTTAAAAATCTAGTCGGTCCGAACCGATCAGTAGTGTTGCACTAACTTTCATATTTTTACACGGAGGTTTTCAATTATTTATAAAGTTGACGAACGGTTTTTTTTTTATACGTACGTATAATGACTTTTTTTTTTATAATAAACATCATTATTAGTAAACACTATGCACCAGTGGCGGCGCGAACAAATTTTATTTGTGGGACGGCAATATTTATTTTAATCATAACTACCCTCCCAATTACTTATACATAAAATTTTGGTGTTGCCGAAAATTAATTTTGCCCCTAAAAATGAGGAGAAATTCGATAGGACAGTTATAATTAATCCTCCCTCAATGTATTTACTTTTGTTTCTCAAAATAATGTGCTTACAAAATATTTATTACCGACTTAAACTATCTAAAACCCCAATTATTGATGAATCACAAAATTCAAGCCACCTTGGTACTACCCACCCACCAATTCTAAGTTTGGGACACATAAATTTATATCGCAAAACAGGGATGAGCGAAAGTGTTAAATAAAAATTGAAAAGAAAATATTTTAAAATCTTTTCTCAAACGCATTTGGGGGCGATTCGAAAATACTTAGATCCAAGAAACAACGAAACTTATTTACAAAAATAATTGTGTCTTTTGCGTTAAACACTTGTGTAGTTCGAAAATTCTGAACAAATACAGTCATTTTTCTCCGACTAATAGAATACGTATGTCAACCGCGGACAATTAATTAAAATATTTTAATTTTAAGTTTAGCTATTTAGTAATTATATTGTGTTTACCGAATTGAGCCCGCGCAATGTTAGGTTTAACGTCGATTGATAAATAAAAATTGTTTTCGACTTTGAAAATCGATAAAAGTAAAACTAGGTTATTATTAGGGCCCGGAACTTGATGCATTTGCATCTTTTTTTCTTTTTTTCTTAAATGTTGCTCGTTTCTACAGAAATTTGATTCATGAAACACTGAATCTAATGGTACAATTTTTAATTTGCATTTTTAGCATTTTTTTGGGGAATTTTTCGATTCACAGTCATTTTATTATTATTTATGGTGCATTTTTTTTCATTTTTTTTACTTTTTGTACATTTATTTGCACATACCTATATCTAACTGAAATAATACATAAATAAATTCTTCAATATAATTATAAGGTACCTATAGAGTTTTTTTCTTTTATATAGTTTTCTTTTTTCGAGTGTATAAAATATAAAATATTAATGTTTAAATAATGTCATTTTTACAGTAATAGTACAACAATTTCGACAAAAGAAGAAATTTTTATTAATATATATATATTTTTTTTTTGAGTGTTAAATATACAATATATTTTTTAATGTCACTTTTTTATGTCATTTTTTAACATTTTAATTTCATTTTATGAATTTTTTTTAGTGCATTTTTTTACATATTTTTAGGTCATCAAGTTCCGGGCCCTAGTTATTATTATTTTCAACGTCTTAATTCGTCACGTTCTTCGGGTGGAATTCACCAAACTAGAACCTAGTATACGAAGTCAACACTGGTGTTGAATTAATTTTTATTGTAATTATTCAAAAAAAAAATTGTAACGCTGGCTGTATATATTTTATAATTATCAAGAATTAATTGGATTTACGATTTATAATTATTATATGTTATATTCCACGCGATTAAAATATAATAATTAAATTGTATTTAATATTCTGTAAACACGAGTTGCAAAGAGAAATAATAATTTTAAAAATTCTCGGCCTACGCGGAGCGGCGAAAAAGGTTGATCTCTCCTCCTCCTCCTCCTCCTCCTGCTCGTACCTCTAGAATTGATATTTCGCGACCGAACAGAGTGGAAACGAAAATAAATAAATAAAAATCGGTTAATCGGTTCGGTTAAAACTAAGCGTCGTAGATTATACAACATGTTATTATTATTATTATTTTTTTTTAACGACTTCTACGTGCCGGGTCGTAGTACGTGCGCTTGCTGGTCCGCCAAGTCTACTGCACCGATCGTCATCGTCATCGGTCGATCGGTGAGTATGTATATATAGGTATATACGACGTCCGTGTCCAATACACACTTGCAGTTAATACACACACAATCAGTGTGCGAGTGTGTGTGTGTGTGTGTGTGTCATAATAATATAATATTCCATGTGTGTGTGAGCGCGTGTCGGAGGTTTAGAATTACCGCAGATTGATGGCTTGATGGCGAGAGTGTACGAGAGAACGGGTGGTAGTGCGTACAAGAGGTGTAATATAGCGTGTTTCCACGCCGAGGTGATGATGTTTACGTGTGTTTCTGTAGTATAAGTATTCTCGTTTACATGCCGATATTAAATTATAGGCAAGCACACACCGTGTATAATAATATTAAATACAATATTAATAGCCTGCAGATCGTTCACGCCGAATTACGCCGCGCCTATATAGATATAATATTATATTGGGAACACGATATTATGATAATACGTTCTCTATTTTCAGTCTGTTGTTGTTGTAGCGGCGGCGGCAGACCGTTAATTAGGGCTGGGGACTTAAAGCTTGTTTTGCTTATTTTTATGGATTGACTCTTAAAATGTAGCAGAGTGCTAAAGAAAAATTGTATGTCATGTTCAATTATGAAATTTGAAAGTGTTTTTTTCAGTGATTTTTCAAAAAAAATGCTTATTTAAAGTTTCTTTTGATAATTATTGCTTTTTTGACCAGTTTTTCTACTTTTTTATGATTTTCTCCTGTGCAAAGTTGTTTTTGATAGAATTAAAATTAAAAAAAAAAAAAATTCTAAATTTATATCTACGCGTTGTCGTATAGTCTGTTGGCAGTCTGCAGCAGGTGCGGATCCAGAAATTATAAATAGGAGGGGGTGATCAATCAATAGAACTGAATACTAATAACAGCTAACTACTAATTACACCTTAATAAATAAATAAATCTCTATGTACAATGAATTATATATTTACATCTATATTAGAAAAAATAAAAACATTTAATAAATTATTCACTTCATTTGTTTTTGTTTTACTATAATGATCTTCTACTCAGTTTATTTTACGTTTTACATTCTGAGTGGGGTGGTGAAGAAGCTAGTAGTGTTCTTAAAATTATGTTTATTTTATTTTTTCATATAGAAATTCTTGTCCATAAGTTTCGACCAGCAACTTTATGAATCAGAATTTTTTCAATTCATCAATAGTTTGTTCAAAATTTTGGAAAAACTTTCTTTAAAATTTAATACACCTACAAATCCCATTTAATGATCAAACAAAACCCATGGTGAGAAATATATACAGCTTTTTTATAATAAATTTATCTAGCTACACTTTATTTCATTTCAATTTCACCCAAATGTGGCAAGCGATTGCGTTAAAAAATAATATCATATTTATTAGTCAGTTAATAATAATGTTATATAATTTTGTATAGTGTGGTTAATGTGACAGGGGGTGCCCGAGTACCCATAGCCCCTCTCTGAATCTGCGCATGGTCTGCGGCATCGTTGCAGGGTTAACAAAAATATTCCAACGCTCAAAATAGAACTGGATTTCGGGGAAACAAATAAAAATATAATTGAATTCATGTTTATCAGTCCATCACTAATTTTACGGTAAATATTAAATATTAATATTATTTGACCGTCGTATAATGTTTTGATTTCAAAGTTTAGTACTCGATTGTCGTTCGCACTTCGCATTCGTCAATGACTGTAAGATTTTATTAATTTTCTTTTCAACAGTTTGTAAATTTCGTTTTCATTTTATTTTTCAGAAAATCCATAATATCCTCAGTCTTGAAGATAAAGATTTATTTTTTATTTTATGGTTTTTTTTTTACTTATATTTTTCCTTAAATTTAAATTTTTTAAGTGCTTAATTGAGTGCTTATAATGATTTTTTTTTTAAACGCTTTTTTTAATGATTTTAAGTACCATAAGTCCCGAGCCCTGGACTTATAATAATTGATCGCCGCGGAACTTTTGAAACGTATTTTCAATAAAAATACGCGTACTAAATACCGTGTTTTAATTATTATCGTGTTTAATGAACAAACACACACACGCACTTTATACACTTTGAGTACACTTGAAGAAAATACTATTGGAATATCGCAAATATTTCCTTTATTATTATTATTTTTTTTTTTTGCTTTAATTTAAAGTAGGTTGAAGTAGGTTAGAACGTTAGATTACAATCAATATTGCGACCAACGACATTGTACCATTTTTGGCATAATATAAAACCGTATTCAATATTTGTATTTTAAATGTACATATAATTGAAAAACACAATCAAATACAACAATTTTTATCATACCACTATATTATGTTTTAGATTCTAAACGAAGTGAAGAAGCTAGTGTATTTACAATGATGTTTATTTATTTATTTTTTTTCTGTGTACAACTTTTCGTATGGAAGTACTTGTTCAAAAGTTTCGATCAATAACTTTTTGAAACCGGACTTGCCTCTAGAATGTACTTTAAAGAGGTCATTTTTTGAATTTCTCAATTTTTCCATTTTTTTTTTTTTTTTTTGAAAAAACTACCCAAAATTTGACAAAAACGTCTCGGAAACCATCACTTTTTGATCCGAACTATATAAAAATTTAAACATAGATAGTAAATCATATAAAAAAGATTTTGGCGCAAAAAAATTTCGAAAATGTGAAAAAAAATTTTGGACATTTTTCTAACATTTTTTTTTTCACATTTATTTTTTATATTATTGATTTCCCTCGTTCAGAATCGTTTTATTGAAGAAATTTTTTCTATTACTCTGTTTTTTAATAAGAAAAATTTGTAACTCCAACACAAGCTAAGGAGCTTAAAGGATCAGATATTATTTTGTATTTATACTTTATATCATGTGTACTTTATATAAATAAATTAATTTTTTCAAAAAAAAAAAATATATAACGGTCGAGATGGCACTACGGAATTTTTTAGTTTTACGTAAATAGGTATGATTTTTGTTGTATACATTTTGCTGTAAACGTGATGTTTAATATTTTACAGAATTCGAATTCGTGAGAAACATTACCCCCACTCCGACTGTAACAGCGTTTTTATTTCCATTGAAAAAATATGATGATCGCAGTGAAAAAGCGAGAGAAAATCAACGAATATAATATACTGATGCTGCACAACGATTTTTACAATTTGTTCGGAGCGTTTTGTCGTGAATCGAATAGTTTGGAAATCATTCAACAGAGATTCAAACGTTCGAATTTTGTGACGATTTTTGTGTATTTCGACGAATGCCCACTTTTGGTATCGATTGATTTTTTGCGTTACTCACTAATTCTTAATTATTATTATCATTAAACGCGGAACGTGACGTCAATATGCGTATAGTATCGAGGAAATTCAATAATATAAATAATAATATCTACATTCTTTTGAGTTTCTTATCTTCGTACGTATTATATTGAATATTTGTAAGCAACCTTGATTGCAGTGTTTAAACTCGTTTACATTTGTTTTTCTTGTTTAGTATTTGTAAAATCACAAAGTACAGTACCTACTCGAGTATCAGTGTACACTGCCGATAAAGAACACGGAGCAAAATACGATATAACTACGATAATCTACGCGCGACGTGTCTTTACAGTGTATTATACAAACGCAGACGTATGACGACGATATTATAGTAGTAGTATTAGCAGTGGCGTCATTTGGAGTAAAATCATGGGGTAGCAAGCCTCTTAAATATTTTAAATTCAGTTGTGGTTTAATAGAATGAGGAAACAATTGGTGGATAAAATTTACGATTTCATATGATATTATTATTCAAGTTCAATATATTATGTATTCTTAAACTTAGTGAAGAATCATGTGTTCCCTGTGATATCGATAATTTTTATAACTTCATCTTTGTTAACTTCTTGATTTCTATATATTATGTTCATAGAGTATTGCTAAATTATTTAAGGGGGTGTTTGTCTAAGCGTTAAAACTTTCATGCGTCGACACCCTAACAATGAGCCAATTTTAATTTTGAAAAATAATTTGAATTCATTCCTGTGTTTTGTTAGAATCACCTTTTTTTATTTTATTCACTTTATTAACTTTTCAAAATACCATAAAAATTTTGAAAAATTGAGAAAATATATAACGCGTATATTAGTAAATTATCTAACCGAAATATCAAAAATTTATTTCTGACAAATATCATTATAATATGTCCAAATAAAACAGGTATAGACGATTATATTATCATGAATAATATTATACGTTTCATATAAAAACAAGATAATTATAATATTCTTTTACAAATTAAACGTGGGGTAGCACATAGCTATTAATTTGCATCCTTAATCAAAATGGTTGGGTGGCAATTGCTACCTTCCGCTACCCCCTAATGACGCCTATGAGTATTAGTATTAGTAGTATTGGTAGTAGAATCTGAGAGTAGAGTCCTTTCCCCCCCCCCCGAATCAAGTAATTCGGTGCCCACTCAATTGTGTTTATCTCGTCATTCGTGAATATCACCTATAATTTTCCGTTTCGATGACTTCGATTGAAACGCAACCGTACGGAATGCACGGTTAGTTACCCTCGCGCGGACGATTTAACGCGGAGTCTGAAAGACGAGGCGGCCAACCTAACCTGGAGACGGTAAACTTTTCATAAAATATATTATAATCTGTCCGTAGCGTTATTATGCTGTTTTAAAAACGCGTTTGACCCAATGTTAAAAATCACTGACCCGCGTAACCTTTAGTAAAAAAAAAAAAAATTCTTCACTTCATTCAGAATCTAAAATAAAAGTAAATAAATGGTCGTAAAAATAGGTTGTATACTGTGACCGGTGTTATTATTATTATTATTATTATTACAGTTCGACGCGTTATTGTCGTCAGCGCGGAATATTAATATAAACACATTGGATTGGTTGTTTTCACGACTCGGACGCGGAAAACGTGCTGTTTTAATTATTATTATTGTCGTAAACTTCAATAATTATTTGTAATATTAATGTCATCAAACCGCATTTTAACGGTAATAATTCCTATTGACCCATAACACCGTCGCACAAGAAATATTTGTCATGTTTGTTATTACTGTCTTGATTACAAGCCAAGGGAAATTCGTTTAAAAAACTATCTACGTCATTGAGTTTACTCGTGTGTTTGTGTACCTACGTACCTACTACTACGTGTACATTTTAAAATAAATTTTATTGATTGAAAAAAAAAAAAACCCATTATTTAATGCTACTATCACTTCTCAAACTCAGAGCACCTCGTGACCGATCCAAGGAGGACTAGTTTCCAATACCTTCATCGCTCCCATATTAGCCAATAATTACTTATTTTTATCTTAGTTATTCGTTAAATTGTGTGCTCGTTTCCTATTTTAATCTCGCTCAAGTAGTAGTCGAGATACGATATATTGTTCCAATGGCTTTGAAATTTCGAAAGGCTAACCGATATAACACTTATGTTAGTCAATAATATGCTCGGCGATAGATGCTGTGTGAGTACTTTGAGATAACTTTTGGTAGGTATATTATTTATAATAATTATTACAATTGCTTAAAACGCGTGCAGTAAAACGATGGTAAATAACATACTCAATAATTACATTATAGTTTTTGAAATGTAAATGTAAACTTGACGTTTATTATTATTATTATTTTTTTTTAAGTAAGGTTAAAAGGATTTCGGTATTGAAGCCTATTAAGTGTCCATCCGACTAAAAATATGACCAAAAACTCTCACTGGAACACGATAAATTGAATTCACTTAGCTGTGCTATGAAAATAAAATACTATCAACTGATATTTTAGAATTTAACTGGAACGATATTTTAATTTCCACGAATATTGGTATGAGAATTAATATTGTTTGTTTTATGGGCGCGAGTCGAAAATCAGAAGAGATTTTCTAACATGTAATTATTACCTATTTATAAGGTGTCAAAATTATATTTTTTGAGATAAAATTTAAAACATATTAAAAATGTATCCTAATAAAACCATTATTTTTATTAAAAATTTAGTACATTAAAACGGCCAATCTTTACTTAATAATTGTGATATATATATATATATTTTGTAAATAAAATAATGGTCCCGGGAAGAGGGCAATGAGAGTTAATGAAAGGAGAGGCTGAGAACGAAGTAACGCCTATCCAGAGATTTCGGTTAATTGATGACTTGAATAAGGCACTTTCATGACAATGAAAATGAGCCCAATCGCATTATAATGTCTCCGACGAAACGAGTTATTGACTGGCTATTATTTCGTTGACAGTAACCAGTGCGGCTGACCCGTGAGGGCAAGTGATCAATTGTATGATATCACCTTTGATCTATTCTCTCCTTCACCGCTCATTCACGTCAACGTCTAAAAGATTTTATACGACGGATTTGGTGAGGATTCTAGAGATTGACACCGAACAGCTTAGAAACTAATCATAATTGAAAATTATCAAACCACACGATTAAATGGATTAATTTAAACCATAAAAAAAAAAAAAAAAAAAAATACAGTTTGTTTTATTTATCTACTTTATAAACTGTAAACCGTATTTTCATAAATTATATGAAAAAATGTTTGCTATTGGATATACTGAGTGAAATTTTGATAATGGTTAAGAGTATCCAATACGTTTTTGATTTATTTGATCATTAAGTATTGAAAATAATACTAAAATGTAGTCATCATTATCGCGCATCTATAATAATAATATGTACAATAAATTCACTTTCTCTCCATAGATACGCCTAAACTGCTAATAATGTTAACAAATTTATTGAGCAGATATTGTCGAGCTTTTCCCAAATATATTTTGTCTGTTTAACTTAAAAAGTTGTCATGAAAATAGTAAGTTAACTTGTATCACAATGTGAAAATTAAAAAAAATATTAATACCAAGTTATACTTAAATTCGGTGTGAAACTTATTGCACCTAATTAACATTTTAGTTTATAATTATGCGATATTTCACATAAACGCAAGGAAAATCATTTAAATATACATTATTTTTAAAGTCTCAAGAACTTTTAAACTCGTTTGAATCCATATATTCACAGATAACGGTAATGAATGATACACAAACAATATCTGCGGATTAATGTGTTAAGTGTTGTGTCCGATAGTTAAACTCTTTATTACTCGAAATTTAAGCGTTGCCAAGAAACTGGAAATCCTAATTTTCACGTGTCACCATTGTACCATATTTTTTCTTCCAGCTCAAGGTTACTCTTAACCAATGACAAGACAATAATTGTTTTTAAGCATAACGAAACTCGTGTAAACAGAAAAAATCTGGTGTAATGGTACTACATCCGGAGTCTTATCTTTGGGTCCCCACACACATTATACGTACCGGATTGTGTCTCTTAAGTGAAAAACGAAAGACACACGCTCCTATATTATAATACAGGTACATTCTATTAATAACGGATATGTGTGTGTTCTCCTGTTAGATATTCCGTAAGTAAACAGATATATTATGTATATACACATACACACACACACGCGCACTATACTAAAAAAAAAAAAAAAAAAAAAAAACCGTCCAACTCAGGTTAATTGCCTACAGTTTACTTAATAATCATTACGTTGGTTTCCCTTTATCCTGGTGACGCGCTACGACCAAGACTCATAAGCGGGGAAGAAGTTTTGGAATGTTCTCATATCACTTATCGGCCTGGCGACGGATTTTCAAAAGGAATTCATTAATATATTGTGTCGTAAACACGGCCACTTAAAGCACGTGCGTGCGTTCCTATCTTAGCGAAGCGTTTATAGTAGTCAGTTGAACTCTTTTGATCAGTTGATCCGTACGGGTGCGCGATTACGGCACCGCGTACAGGCTAAATTACAGAGTTCAACAATACTCGAAAATGTTCTTCAACATGTTATTTACTTAATATTATTATTATTGTAATTATTATTATTATTATTATTGTGATTATTACAATATTATTATTATAACTGTTGTTATTATTATTATTATTATTATTATTATTATTGTGACTATTGTTATTATTATTCTAATTTTTAAATTGTCATCCAGTGAGAAACATAATATTACCTATGACCTACAAATAGGGAGTGTTGATAAATAGAAAAAACGAGCGTGCTCACGAACTTGTGTGTATTAACGCGTTTTGTAATTACGGTGAAAGTGAATTATTAAACAATAGCAAATAATGCATAGAATATAAAAGCTTCCTAAAACATTTTCAATTGCTCCTACAAAATTCGATAATCTATTTATTTATTGGTATTTCGTGTGACAAATGTTTTACAACTGCATTCGAACCTTATGTATTTATTGTTTTCGTGAAATCAACTTGAAATCTATTTGAAAGTATATACTTAGCTACATAAATATATAATATTTTGTTATTCAACAAATTATAATTAGAAGGTTTAGATAATATTTTTTTCCAACTAATTGTTACCCAGGAAATACAAATAATATGTAATAACTGAATTTATGATGACTGATAAGTTTTATTATGATTATAAGCGAATTATATATTGTAATAATTTTATTTTAGACCAATAAAAATTGGATAATAATAATTGTACATTCAATATATAACAATATTATATAATATTTATTGGGTATCACGACGTATGGAATGTTGGTATTGAAAATAAAACTTTTTATTCGTATAAATAGTACAAAGGTCATTATAATCAGCGTTATTTTTTTATCGAAATGAAATTAGTTTTCATTTTGCGGATATTAATTACTTTGGATTAATTTATGCGACATTTATCAATCCCCCAAAAACAACACAACTTCATGAGAAATTAATTAAATTTTAATGTTTTACCGGATAAAAAAAGAATAATAATTATAATAATAATAACGTTTTTGTACCGTTAATCATAAAAGTATTTTTTTTTTTCCATTCACTGAGCTGGTTGGCGCCTTAATTAACGCGTTACAATTTCATTTTATCTTTAACTTGTGTTTTAATTACAAACCAGCCCCCTAGACGGTTTTTAATCACCGGTCAGTGATCACGAACACACACCCACATACCAATAATAATAAGACCGACAATCGACTTGAATCGATGTACGTGAAGTGGTTTCACAAGAAAATTGAATAATTATAAAATATTTTAATTTTCTTTAAAATAAACACAATCATTTAATTTTTTTTTTTGTAGTACATCCCTAAGATCCGTAACAATTATTTTGTAATTAGAATTTTATTTCGTATTCGTATATCGTTGAAAATATTATTTTAATTTAATTTTGTATAAGTAGGCGCAATAAATAATAATAATAATAACAGTATATTATAGTTGCAGTCGTGTATAATATATACTTTGTATAATACAAAATATAGTACGTATAACCGAGTAGGACTGAGAGGATGATTTAATGTATGTAGTGGGTACAATACAGAAAGTAACTTAAATGCTGAAAATTTTGAATAAACAATCAGTGGTGGGACTCGGGATAAACTTGTGAGATTTAATTTTTTTTTTTTTTTTTTTTTTATTAGACGAAAAATTATTCCGGTGAACAAAAAATACGCGTGAAAAAACGCGAGCGCGAAGCTCTCGCGCGTCCGTGTGTGTGTGTATGTGAATACGTTAACAGTATAAATTTTAGATTTACAATTCTTTCGAATTATTATTGTTATATATTATGTAAATCAGATAAAAACGCCTACTGTGGTCCATTTTGAAATAGTCGCCGAATTATTTATTCATCCGTATAAGGTGACGCCGAGTTGTTTTCACTCGAAATAGTCCCGAATAAAATTTTATAAAATAATAAAAAAAAACAACACGAATAATAATAATAATAATAATAATTATACCAATAATAGTAAATAATTTTAACCGATCGATTGCAGTGACGAAAATGTTTTCAAATTTTTGTCTCTACTCACGAGACAATTTGAAAAACAATTATAATTTTTCAAGTGCAACACGCGTGTGAGTGTGTGTGAATTACATATTTAATACGAAGCAAAATTGAAAATATTACAGAGAAATAATATACGAATAATAGACTATAAAATTGCTGTACTCACGTAAGCGGTTGAACGCGACTCATGCAGCAGGTGAGAATTCAGGTGCGTAGCTGCGGCGTCCTCGTCGTCGTCGGCCACACACCATGTCGGCACGGCAAGACCTTACCGTCGACCTTTGGCCGGTTTTCCCCCGGGCCGCTGTTGATCCGCCGCTGCCTGGTTAGCGAGCGGAACGCGTGTCGCCGTCGGACGGAGTAGTGTACGCGAGCGGCTTCGAACCGTCCGCGCGGTCTGGGCGACCGGATAACCGGCGTCGGGTGGTGATCGTCTCGCGAAAAAAAAAATAAATAAAACGCGTACGCGAACAATAGATCGCGGATTAATATAAAATATATATTATATAATTATTGTTGTTGATTTTTTTTTTTTCACACAAACGCGACGCGCGTATGTCCGCCGAAAAAAAAAAAAAACCGGAAAATGTTTAAAATAATTAAAATGTCACTTGACGCGTAGACACAGTGTGTGGCTGGCTGCCGTTTTCGTTGTTATTGACGTCGTCGCTGTTCATCGTTTCGTCCGCACGTTCGCGCTGCGGCGCCGGACCGTGGTGCGACGGTGGTACGACGTTTGTTTCGCGACGACGACGCGGCAGCGGATCATCGCTGGTCGCGACGACGGTTAAAGAAAAAAAAAAAAAAAAAAAAAAAAAAAACACTTAGTATTTTGATTTTTGGAATGACGGGATAAAAAAAAAAAAATGTAATCCGTTTAAAACCCCAAACGGAGGCGCTAGCGCGCGCGCTGGAAATATTGTTCTTCCGCGGCGACGGCTCTGCTGCTGTTCTGCCGGCTGCCGCGGCGGCAATGTACGGTGGTGGTCTCTCGTCGGGCGCGCGGGATGATCGAGGCGATCGCTGCGGCGGCAGAGGAGAGTAGGCACCACACACGGGACACAGCTGCGCATGAACGACGGACGGACGCAGACTGATCGAGACCAACGGTCGCGACTCACTCGCCGCGGCGCGGACCCGACGACACACACTCGCGCGCCGCGCTGCGCGCACTCACACACACACACGTACACACGTACACACGTACACGCAATACGCACGCACACGACCGTCCGTCGGCAGCCGTCGCGTCCGTGTGCGTGTGTGCGTGTGTGCGTTACCCGTGTGCGGCGGCGGCGGCGGCCGATATTTTTCTCGTATTCGGTTTTCGGTTTTTTTTTTCCGCCACGTCTTCCCTCCCCTCCGCCCCGCCCCCCCTCCAAAAAAAAAAAAACCTCTCACAACGAATCCAGTTGTCCACCACCCCCGGGTCGGTTTTTGTGTCGCGCACGTGGGATATTTTTTCACGGGGAGGGTCATAACCAAAATTCAAATCGACACAAAAATGGCGGATATTTTTCTCGTTTCGGTTTTCGGTTTTTTTTTCGCCGATTTTGACCACGCCTCCCCTCCCCCCCTCCGAAATACCTTTCACAACGAATCCAGTTGTCCACCACCCCCGGGTCGGTTTTTGTGTCGCGCGCGAGATATTTTTTCGCGGGGAGAGTCATAAATAGAGTGCGGGTTTTGAAGGCATTCGCTTTTTTTTTTCTATCTAATCAAGCCACATTTTATTTTGCTTTTTCCTCTTTTTGGGGTATTTTGGACTCTTTTTCTGTCTTATAAGTTACATTTTTTTCAGAATGTGTTTTAAATAAACACACGTATACTCGTATTTGAAAGATGAATTCAGTTAAAGGAGATTTTTTGTTTTTTGAAAACATAAAAAAATTTTAATTGCCCAAATGATATTGGTTAATCATTTTGTAACTATTTTTTAACAAATTTTGATGAATGAAAAAGAATAAATCTAATTTATAGGCAAACTATAGAAGAAAAATAATAACCTGAAAATTTCTTTATGATTTAATAAACTAATAAATAATTATAATACTTTTTCGTATTTAATATGTATATATTTTTTTAATGAAAAACCCCATTTTTAATAATTTTAAGCTTTTTTTGAGAGATTTGTTGAGCTTTATTGCTTTAATTTAAATGTTTTTTTTTTTTTAGTTTTTTATTGCTTTAAAATCCGTACTCTAGTCATAACGAAATTCGAATCGACACGAACAATTTTATTGTTCGATATGAAAACTTTGGCGGATATTTTTCTCATTTCGGTTTTCGGTTGACCACGTCTCCCCTCCCCTCCGCCCAAAAAATACATTTCAGAACGAATCCAGTCTATCCCCGGGTCGGTTTGTGGTACGCGCGAGATATTTTTTCGCGGAGAGGGTCATAACCAAAATTCAAATCGACGTGAACAATTTCATTGTTTGATATGAATACTTTGACGACCAGTTAAAAATATAAAGCAAAGAATTTTATTTTACTCTCCGCCCGAAAATGACACATTTCTGCCGCACTAAAGGCGAGTCACAAAAACGATTGAATCAAAATTAGTTGAAATCGTTGGTTTTTGACGTTTTGGAAATGTGTACTCTCACCATAACAATTGGTGAAGGTTTACTATACTAGCTAAGCTTCGTTTCATCAAAAATATGTATGGCCAAAAATTCACCTTAATTATAGTTTTTAAGGAAAAAAAAAATTTATGAAAAAAACAAAAACTAATCTTATTCAACAGTAATCCAATATTTGTACATCGGAAAACTCCGAATTACCATAACATCAAAACTAATGGAAAAATCGGTTTACACCGTTGTTTTCTAAATCAAAAAAAATCCGGACATACATCGTGGATGTTCAAAGCGACAAGTGTCAACCCTTTGAAATAATGCAAATTTCGAAGAATTCTATGTATAAAGTATCATTTTTGAGTTGAACTTCTATTCAAAAAGTGGTTGATCGAAGTTTTTGGATTAGTATTTCTATGTGAAAAAGTGTTCACAGAACAGAAAAAAAAACATCATTGTAAGCTTCTCCCCTCTGCTTAGAATCGAAAATACATAAGAAGAATTTTAAATTTAAAAACTTAAATTTTAGATCTGTGAATCATGAAACTAATAATAAAAAATAGCTTATTCCGCTATTTTTAAGCATCCAATGAGTAATATGCAAATACTATAAAATCCACACCCTAGTAATAATCTAACTGGTATGATTAAAAAAAATTGTTTTTTTTTTCATATTAATTTTGAAAATGTTCTAACTCTTAATAAATTTGTACGCTAAATAGATTAAAACTTGTGCGATAATTTTATAGTATTATATTGGGTAATGATATTAGGTAAATGAAATGTTGTTAGAATAATTTAATGTTTACAACTCGTTATTGGTTTCGAAAATAATAGTCTACGCTATGATAAAAATTGATAACCTTTTTCTTTTTTTTTTGCTTGTTAAAGATGTCCCTCTCTTTTTGAAAGTAAATCTTCAGCACAAGAACCCGTCACTTTTGCCTAATCTTTTGAAAATAGTTAAATATGTAATATTAAATATAATATGTATATTAACCATAGCTTAATATTCTTACAATTATATCAGTACGTACAAATTCGCACCCTACATATCCTAATTATTTTTAATGAATTTACGAAAAAAAAAAATGTTTTATTTTATTAAGTATAACAATGGAAATTAATATTTTTAAAAATTGTTTATTAAATAAGAATACAATAGTTTTGCTAATGAAATTATGTTAATATTCGTTATAAAAATAATTACAATATTTAACATCCCCCAAAATATTTTTTTATGTGCGCACGCAGGTGTGTATAATTATATTCATTTTAATAAAAAAAAAAAAAAAAAAAATCCGCTAAACTTCGCACGATGCTCTGCGGTGGGTATTCTTCGCCAGGCAATGATAATGATAAAACTCGAAAACCCATTATCGTATTGTAATAAATTCATGAGTAAAGTGTTAAAATAAATTAGGATTTGAACAGTAGCGTGTTCAGAAATTTCAACGAAAGGGTTTATGGACACTTTTTCTAATTAAATTCATTAAAATTACCATAATATTCTCTGCGTTAACACGGGTGATGGGTAAGGGTTGAACTCTCCCCTCCCCGTTGATTTTAAATTCACCCTCTTCAAATTTCAGATTTAACGGCTTCTGACATAACATGATTTTTTTTTTCGAATAGAAACGAATAAATTCTTAAAAACCGATTTCACATCGAAAGTCTTAGACAACAAATTTCAAATTTATCGGTCAGTTGTCCAGGATTCGGAAGCCATGACTTCCAGTGGTGTGCACAGGGGGGAAGGTTAGGGGTTATATCCCTCCCTATTACCGTGTTATTTATTTGCTATAAAATGCGAAACATATAAAATGTAAGAGTACCTATAAACAAATAGTTGGAAATATTTAGTACATTTATGAAAAATGAGATATAGGAAATCAATATGAATTATGTTTATAATTGATTATGAGTTTAAAATGGAATGATAAAATAATTGAAGTAGTCTTTACTATGGTTGTGACTTGTAGATATATTTACAACTGTGGTTATTTTGCATATGAACAGTACCTAGCAGTTATAAGTATTTATACGAAATTAAAATATACGTAATAAAAATTAATAAAAGACATTTATCAATTAAATGCTTCATTGTGTGTAAAAAAAAGAGCTGCTAAATTTTTTTGTGGTTTAAACCATATTATATTAAATACCATAAAATGATTAAAATAGTAACTTGTAGTCAGTCAAAGTGTATTTTTTTTTTTTTTTAATTGAAAAAAGTATTCATAGTATGACAGGAAAAAGTTTGAAAAGATTTATTTCGAGTAAAGCAAGAAAACACTATTTTTGTTCTAATTAAAATTCACTGGGCATATTGGCGTAATTAGGATAAAAAATTTAAGGGGGGAGGGGAACAATTAATATGTTTATTTGACCTCTTCCTCAATGTGTATTAATTTTATCCAACTTTTCCAAAATGTAGGGGGTTTTGAATGGTCGTGGGAGGGATAATTCCCCTAATTGTATCTATGACTGGGTATATAATTTCCGTCCTGAATTTATTTCCCACCTCACTTCCAGATTACATCCACTCCCATCAGAAATTCCTGGGCAAGCCACTGATGACTTCACAAAAGGTTCAACCAAGCTTGTCCGCGTGTACAGATGTTATCGTACGTTATTATACAAACTTATTTCGAAAAATCAAAAATGATAATTATTACAAACAATAAGCGATTGAATGATTCGATCTTCATCAGCACTGAATGGCGATCTGTCGAAGATCACTCGGCTGTAAATTGCAAAATTACTGTCATTCGTCGCGTCTGCCAAATAATATTTCAAAATAATTCACTTAAAACGGTTCTATAGATTTAAAGACTCTGTGATTTTCAATTAATTGCTACAAAATTATTTGAATACTTAAATAAAATATGAGTAGAACTTCAGTTCATATAAGACAATTGAACTTAAAAATTATAAAGTACGAGTATATTAACATTAAAGATAAATATATATATATATATACTGTACTCAGCCAGTTATATCCCTCTATTGAATGACAAAATGAAAAAAAATATAATGGTAAGAAATGTTGATTTATAACATATTTTTCACATTTTTTTGAACTAAAAAATTCCTTAATATAATTGTATATCGATATTTAAATGTTTATAAAGTGTTGATTCAAAAAATTAGTTATTAAGTCGTTTTTGGTCAATTTTTCGATAGTTTTTCCCAAATTTCGAGAAAACTATTGAGAATTTCAAAAAATGATAGTCGAACCTTTTGAGTTTTAGACAAGTATTTTTGTACGAAAAAGCGTTTACAGAATTAAAATTTTAAAATAATAATAATAATGAACATCATTGTAAAAACACTAGCTTCTTCGTTCCACTCGGAATCTAAAAATCGCAGGTTATAAGTGCGTTAAAAACATTTGATGGTTCTTAAAAGTTACTTTATTAAACATGTTAAAAAAAAAAATCTTCGCTCTTCAGGTGGGATACTCTTTTTGGGTGTGTTAAATTTTTGGGTAGTTTTTCTCAGATTTCCAAAAAACTGTTGAGAGAATTTCGAAAAATAATTTTCTCTAAGTACCATCTAGAGTTGAATTTTGTTTTAAAAATTACTGATTGAAACATTTGCATAAGTTTTACCATAATATAAAAAAGTATTCACATGCTAAACTATAGGTTGTGACCCAAAAGTGGATGGCGATACCAATTTTGTTGTCACTGGCTGATCATTAAATTATAAAGTGATATTAAATATTTATTTATTTTTAACTTAAAAGTATTTAACTAAAAATTTACGTGCCACAATATTAAAAAAAAATAATGTTTATCGTTGAAAATCTTATCAAACTGTAAAAGGTTCATGTAGTAGAAGATACCATTAATACAATAAAGATTATTTGCACCATATTGTATTGACAAAAACTCAATTTTTTTTTTTAAATTAATAGTAGCATAAAAAGCTTTTTTTTCTTTTTCTAGGAGTGAAGAATATCCGTAGTGCGAAGTATATAGCTTTCTTGTCTATACTTTTTTTTCTACCACAATTTTAAATGCTTGAAATTTGAGTAAAAAAATTGTATACATCTTTGCTCATAAATCCACTAACGGATCCTTGAATGAACGTTAAAAGTCATTACTGATTTTTTTGATTTTGAACGCAGTGAATAAGCTAATGTTTTTACAATGATGTATATATTTTTTATCTTTTTTTTTCTGTGTACATTTTTCGTATGAATCAACTTGTCCAAAAGTCTCGATCAGTAACTTTTTGAAACCGAATTTTCCTTTAGCTGGTACTTTCAAGAGGTAATTTTTTGAATATCTCAAGTCTTCAATTTTTTTTTTTTTGGAAAAGACTACTCAAAATGTGATAAAAAAGACTCGGAAACCATCATATTTTGATCCAAATTTTGTGAAAATTTAAACATAGATAGACAATAATATAAAAAACATTTTGGCGCAAGAAAATTTTGAAAATGTAAAAAAAAAACAATTTTACACATTTTTCTAATTTTTTTCCTTTATATATTAAATAAAAAAAAGCCGGACATACTTCGCACGATGGGTGTACTTCGCACGACGGGTGGTATTCTCTTGACGGGCGTATTAAATTTTAAAGAAACGATTTTGAACGAAGGAAGTTAATAATAAAAGAAAAAAAAAATTTTCAAAAAATGTCCAAAATTTTTTTTCACATTTTCAAAATTTTCTTGCGCCAAAATATTTTTTATAGGATTTTCTATCTATGTTTAAATTTACATAAAATTCGGATCAAAAAATGATAGTTTCCGAGTCGTTTTTGTCAAATTTTGGGTAGTTTTTTCCAAAAAAAAAGAATTGAAGAATTGATTCAAAAAATGACCTCTTTAAAGTACAATCTAGAGGCAAATCCGGTTATAAAAAGTTATT
>JAIPRM010002034.1:0-32996 GCA_025469315.1 Stegophylla sp. TES_Ste_2020 | reverse complement strand
TTTCCAGAAATCTCTGAAGGATGACAATCAACGATGGATCTGCTGCCGCAAAACATGCAAGTCCTTTTTGAAGCTCTCTTCATCTCTGTTACTTGTTGAACATATTGCACAGCACAACCACGAGATAGACAATAAGGTACCAAGTGAAGTATGTCCGGATATAACAATACAACTGTGATACGAGCATACGAACAATAATGAAATAGAATGAATTAAATGATTTTGCCCGTAAAAAAATATGCTTAAAAATGTTTTACAATCTATTACACCGGAAATCACGCAATATTGCGTTCAAGTTTAATACGAATATTTAGGACAATGTAAACTCCTCAGATAGGTTTTAATCACCTATGTCAACTTTGCCAGTCTCGCAAAATTTGAGATAAACGTAGTGTGTAAACTCCAGAGGTTAAATTGGTTTTAGACGAATTTTCGTTTATTTATTCTTTTGTATGTGAGAAATGAGCTGTCACTGATAGCTAATCTTTTCGCGTCGGAGTCATATTTCTCAGAAACTTAACTCTATATTTACTCAACTGAAACCAATCCACATTGTGCTAAAATATTTAATTATTAATGAGTATATCGAGTCAACGAGATGAAAACAATTGATTCTGTTTTCGACCACATAATGAGACTAACTGATTTTTACAACGTGTTGCATCTGTGATTGAGATTTTTGAGGAGGGAAAATTAAATATAACAGATCAGTGGTCAAGTTCACGTGATTTTAGTCGAATTTCTAAAATCGTCAATATTTTTTAATTTCTGCCGTGTAAATTTATCGCTTGTTGCTTTTTTTTTTTACCGTTTTTCCTCAATTATCACGATAATAATATAAAAATATTATTGTTGCAGGGGCTCAATTCGGCACGGTCATTTCGATGCCACTGAGCGGCGTGCTATCAGAGTACGGGTTTTCCGGAGGCTGGCCGTCGATATTCTACGTGTTCGGCGCCATCGGTACCCTGTGGTCTGTCTTGTTCCTGTGGCTGGTGCACGAGGACCCAGAATCGCATCCGACCATTCCGCACGACGAGAGAAAATACATTATGAGTTCCGTTTGGGGAGCTGCTGGCGTGTCTGTGAGTATTGTCTCTTGATGTCACTGCATTGTAATGTATCATATCGTACATTACAATATTATACGTATAATGCTCTACTCGCTAACGCAAAATAATTAAACGAACGGCGATTTGTGGGTTATCGGACGACACAAATAACAGTGGTAATGGCACGATGTAACATGTAATTTACGTGTACTGACCATACTATTAAACACGCGGCTGCCTCATTTTCAACCACTCGATTTCCCGATCCCTACTCGCACATTCACGTGACTATTCGCACACGAACTTGTGTATGTGGGTAGTATATTTGCCCGTAAATCTCCGTTTCTCTCTCTCTCTCTCTCTCTCTTTCTCTCTTTCACAACCTATTGCATATTATAATATATTTACG
This sequence comes from Stegophylla sp. TES_Ste_2020, assembly GCA_025469315.1. Classification (NCBI taxonomy): domain Eukaryota; kingdom Metazoa; phylum Arthropoda; class Insecta; order Hemiptera; family Aphididae; genus Stegophylla; species Stegophylla sp. TES_Ste_2020. Next base: position 31,535 of record JAIPRM010002034.1, on the reverse strand, counting down.
GTTGTAGAATTTATGACATCGGTGTCAGAACTTATGCGCACGCGATTAATTCAAAACAATCGATCAGACACTTAACGATATTTGCTCGCGAAGCACGACTGTATTAAACAGGGGCGTATTTATGGGAGGGGCTGAAGGGGCTTCAGCCCCCCCCCCGAAAAATTTCAAAAAAAAATTTTAAATTCTGCCTGCTCTATCAGATATTAGACCGTAGATGTTAAAATTATTTTTATTAAGAATTATTTGTAATATACAAAATACATTTTAAGCCCGATACATACTGTGTAATTTTGACGTAATCGTATGACTTCATTATTGATTGCAATTCATCGAGACATTGACGTGGATGACGAAATCCTATTAGATAAATTTGCCAACAGTGGCAAAGAGAGAAATTAAAATTTAATATAATGAAATTGTTATAAATAAATTGTGTTATCATTATCATTATAATTATTACTATGTACCTATTCGATTTCATTATTAATTTTGTAAAAACAGTTAAGCCAATAATAAAAATGAAAATTTTGTACTAAATTCCTAATTATTGTTTTTAATATGTTGAATTAGAGAATTTTGCTTGGAGAAAAAGCCCAGCCCGCCCTCCAAAAAAAAAAATTCTAAATACGCCTCTGATATTAAACATGCACCACCGTGATATACCTACATGATGTTGCTATATTACACTGTAACGTGTACATATGTGAAAATGAAAATCGAGTTTGCGCTTGGTATGACATATGTATCATAAGTAGGTATTATATAGTTCATGTTACACAGTGTCACGTTATATTTTATTATAACACAGGCTCTTTTAGGTTTCAAAAATTGTATTTTATTCGTTTTTGTTACATTTTTTTTTTAATAAAATATTAAGTATCGATACGCAACTCGTCAGTTTTAACCATTTACCCGCGAGCCGCATGTAGTCCCTTCTGTTAGCCAATTTTAGATACATTTTCTAAATTGTAGCAATCTATACCTTACTTTTTTTTTCGATTATTCAGAGTATGTTAGTCCGGTTCACAAAATTAATACTACTATATATTATGTATATGAATTTCTGATCTAAATTATGTTTTCGATAACCTTTTCCTCTTTCAATGCACCCTCGCTGGTACCATGAAGTATAAAATATCTTCGTTACAAGTTATATTGACCACTTATTTATTCACTACCTAAAATATTTTATTTTAGATTATATTATTATAACAATTTCACGATGAATATTATACGAAATCCTTCTCACGCGTGCATCGAGACTTGAGATTATCATAGTCATGAAGCGCACGCGCGGTTCATATAAGACTCTTATAAATGTTTACATTTTGTCCGTTTAATGTTGTTATTATTGAACACACAAAAAGGCAACTCAAGTGTTTAATAAAATACCTTTTTTCCTCTTTTTTTTATATATATATATGCTCAATTATTCAGGCTGACATGAGTTAAACGTTTTTCATTCAATTCATTCACAGAGTAACTCACGCTCCTAGTATGACATAGTTAATTTTTTTCGCTCGTGTGTAAACAAAACTGCTTTTATCTTTATATATATATATATATATATATATTATATAAGTATAAGTTATTTATAATATGCGTTTATCAAACTTTCGTTTTTGTATAAAAAAAAAAAACGCTCGAGAATTTTTCACTGCTCATTTATTAAAGAATGCCTCGAGGTGAGAGTTTTTGCCGGCTTTGCGTCTACCGTAATTTAAATAGCTATTTATAATACGGTATATATATATATATAAGAACTGTGGTAAACTCATAAAAGAAAGAAAGTACTGTGTCGTGACAAATATTTTCATTCGTACGAGTTGAAAATAATTTATTCCGTACACATTTTGATCCGTGCGCGTCTTCTCCGTCCGTTTAATAACGCTTGCGTAGCATTTTGATTAATAGTCATATTTCCCCGTCAAACGATATATGTAATACGGGCAGCAAATTATTCCGATAAACCGCTGAATTCGGCTTTCGTCAATCGGTTCTAATCGTCCAATGCAACTATGAAATATTTGCATGATAAACATTGTATACACAGACGCGCGTGAGTATGCGTGAATAAACACACGTCAGTATAAGTCAATAATATTTATTTGATTTGTCGCCGTTTCTATTTATTCAAAATATACAAAAATATGACGATGCTTATATCTTATATATATATATATATATATATATGTATTATTTTTTTATAAGTAATACTTGAGTCATAGTGTTTACCATTGAAGAATAAATAAACGCGCACGCACACCCTATGCGTCGTATGTGCAGTTTGAAACGACAACGAGCGAGCCGTAAACGTAATGGGTGATTGTAAACTCGGCCCGTGTTTTTTTCATGTAAAAATGATTTAGGTGTATACTCGGACCGGGGTTTTTTCAAGTAAAGATTATTTACGAGAAAATTCAGGCCGAATAAAAATGTACATATAATTTTCAAAAAAGGTAAAAAAATAAAAAAGTTTACATTTGCCCAACCTAAAAATAGGGAACATTTATGAAAATTCATAACACAATAGGTATAGTACTTATTGGCCGTATAGATCGAGTTGCTAATGTGCACGGTGATCTGCTGTATAAAATGGTGATCGATTTGATTATGAAATTGCTCTGCGGGTTACTTGTATTGTATTTCACCCGTCGGGAAGTCGTGTGACGCGTTCGCTCTTCTGGGCAATAATGAAGGGCGTGATGACATGCAACTTCCGCCGATCGACGTTCAAAATAATATAATATAGATTATACTGTATAGATAAACCGCACGTATAGTGTCTGACTGGAAACTTACTTTTTCGGTCTAAGGATGATAAATGGATATTAGGATAATAAGACTATTGTGTCGCTTTTTAACCGCGTGATGACTGTTGAACATTGTCTGCACCCACGTCCGAGCTAAAGAGCGCTACTTTTATAATTTTGCTGATTCAAATCCATAATCCGAATAAATTTGGATTTTTGAGCGATAAATGTTAACATTATACACATTGCCCGTTTCGTTACTTTCTTTAAATACGTTAGGATGACTTATTAAGTCATGGAAGTAACAATTGTTATTATAACGAATGCATAATTTATTAAACAAAATAGTATGAGCATAAACAGTATTATCACCAGACATTGCCGATCAATGAGATAATGTACATTTTAATTTATATGACAATATAATTAGTTGATCGACAAGCTGCAGAAATAATCGATTATATCCGAATCCCTGGTAGACGTGAAATGAACGTAGTAAGCTCAATTTTTCGAGGCCATTGGTCTTGAGCAGAAGCGTATTTATTGGAGGGCTAGGGGAACTAAGCCCCTCCAAAGAGTAGCTTTATTAGCTTTATTCTCCCCAATTGCAATATTTAAATGTTATTCGTATAGATATTTAGTATCCATTAATTATGAGTTATATAGTCAGATTTCATTTTAGCCCCCTGAACAACAAACCTAAATACGCCCCTGGTCTTGAGTCAGTGGCGTCAATTGGGAGGGGGGTAGCTAGGGACTTACATATGAGTGCAATCCCTCTTATTTGTTTGTTAATCATAAATGCAATCAAACTAAAATTATAGTGTTGTTTTTGTAATCCCCGGAAATGTCTCCCATATTACAATTTCGGTTTAAACACTTACATACTTACAGTTTTTGTCAAAATTATTTGCGATGAATACATATTTTGAGATACTACAAAATAACAATTTTTTATTTCGTAGCTCATTGCCAGCGTTTTTTTTTCTCCCATTTGGAGTTATTCCTTATAATATTGTATATTATTGTATGTTTATAATAGTTAATAGGAGCTATTAAAAACATAATTGAAATAATTTTGATATATTATGTTTCTTCATTAATTTATTTTCAAAAGTTATTGCTATTGAGGAGTTCACAATAGGTCTGTAAACTCTTGACGAATTTTTTACTACCTTCAATATTCTGCCCTACTTACGCCACTGTAATGTGTAAACCGTTCGAAAATGAAACTTTTTAGTTCTAATCGTAGCAATGTGATAAGACATGATATAGCATCAATCTGTGATAATACGCCAACATTTTGAGACGGACGGGGTTCACTTTATTCGAATTAGATAGATACAGACAAAAACGATATTGTACTCCGATTTCCTGAGGCAAATACATCTACGGACCGTTTATTATAATATTATGCTTTGTGTACACGACACTGAAGGAAATATATTATGATTTCGCGACATAGCGACAAATTTTCATCACCGCGTTTAATTTATCATTATTATTGTCAGCATCTTCTTCTTAATTTCGTCACGTTACTCGTATTTTAGCATAAAAACATCGCCAAACGGCTTATGACAAAAGTACGCTATTTCCTTTATCAATGTGTTATAATTAAGGTTCGGATTTCAATGTACTAAACTACAAAATTCCTTAATAAAATACTATTTAATGCATTAATAATATGCCTCTATCCAATAAAATTTCGCGCAAAAAAAATTTTGATGTTATTTTCCCTCAAATTCACAAGCATATTATAAAAGAAATTAAAATACATCCAGCGTTTTGACTTATGGAACTTTTTAAAAATTAAACAATTTGCCATTTACTTCTAATACACATGTTGTATAATACATAGCACTAAACGTAATCGTAACTCAATGTTTTTTTTTTCGATGTCAATTCAGATTATAATATGAAAAGTTATCGTATGTTTTAATTCCCGTATCATAATTTTATAAATAAGTTCTTTATTGTTTGATGATTAAAAGGTACTATCTAACTCTAATTAAAATCTTTCTAATTAAAAGGTACTAACTATCAATGTACCTTCCTACAATTAAGGTCAATCACCCATTCACTGCAGTCTAAATCAATTAATGTAAAGTACCTACACGAAATATAAAATTATGCTAATGAGAATAAATCATATTTCAAACGTCTTAAGTTTTAAGGAGATAATTAGATCTAAATTTAACAGCTTGTAAAAATTTGCGGAAAATGTCTCTAAAGCACAAAAAGGGCCCTCAAAATTCAAATAGTTTAAAAAATGCAAAATAAAATTTTTATTAAAAATAAATTTATTTTAAAATAAAATTTTTTAATTCTTTGATACATGAAACAAATTATGTGCATGGAAAGCATTGTTTTAGAGCTCTCAGAAAGAAATGCAATTTGCATTGAAATCTAAACCTTAGTTATTTGCTCTTCCATCGCCAGAGTCGTAATTTTTATTGTATACCTTTAATGTATGCATAACGTATTGAAACTTCGAGAAAAAAATCTTAGACACGGCCATTCGTCAGCAGTAAATTTATATAATTGACAACGTTAAAATGTATATTTTCTTAAAGAAAAAAACTCTATGATATTTCCTAGACATAAGACACGTAAGGTTCCGAAATGTTAATCTTATAGTCAAAATTTTACCTCCGCTCAATGATTCACTTCTTCTGAGGAACATCGCAGTTACACTAACCGCTATGTAATGTATCGAGTAGAAAAATAGAACGACATTGGTCAAGCCACTACTAGCTTTTTCACTCCCCTCGACGTCGAAAACGAGTGCCACTATAAAATTATAATTATTAAAAACTTTAATAATAACTACAGTTCTTTACGTGTTCATAAGACGAGAACACGGCCTATAGGCCATTCGTTAATTATTTATGTACTCTAGTGTATCGACTCTCGTGACTTGAACCCCACGAATTCAAATTCCAACGGCACGTATAATGATTTTTTTTTTTTTTTTTTTTTTATGACGTTTAACCGCGAGTCACGATTTTTCATATACGCCTAACTCTCCGAGCCACCGCCTCCGCCGCTCGGTTTTTTCGTATCATTAATTTTTTATCTCCGTTAGTAATTTAATTTTCGAAATCGATCAAACATTAATCCCACTCCGCCCGGACGTCATCCCATCGCCGACCAAATGTTTCCTACCGACTACGGCGTTGTTTGCGAACGAATTACATGAATAATGCACGTTATTTAATCTGTCGAGGGTAGATTTGCTTTTTCTTTTTTTACAATTCATCCCATTCCTCCTCCCACGCGACCGGTGATATATTTCGATTTTTTTTTATCGATTTCCATTTTTCCTCTCTCGGGTTCTCCGCCAAGACGGATGTCATCGGCACCCATTGTGTAATCACGTCATTTTCGTCGACTCCTATTCACCGTCCGATTACAGTTATTAATTCACTGAACACTATTATAGGCACAGTCGAATTCGTTTATAGCGATGCCGTGTAAAACGATTCCAAACAATGTATTTGGTTGGTATTATACGTATGTTATGTGTAGTACTATTATTCGGATACAACGATGTTGGTTATAACGATAATCCAAATTTGAAACGAAAATTGGTTTTTATAATCGCCTATAACGATTAACAATATGTACATTTTGAAGAAAATTGTATTTTGTTCAAAGCGATAATTCTTTATGTTTTCTTATGAAATCTTATTTACAGTACCCTCGATTTCGGAAATGTATTTTTATATTATTGATCAAGTGCGTAGTTTTGTTTCGGTAAACAGTGACACAAATACTCCAGAAGTATCAGTGACATTAAACAATATTTCTGATTTTGTTAAAAAATCTTATTCAAATTATAAACAAACCACTATAATGTATTATTTTTCAAACAAATCGTAAACATACACTATATATAAAATGTGCTTTGATTAAAAATTATAAATACCCCTTGAATGTTAAAATATGTAATCCTAAATAAAATTATAAAGTAAAAATTTGTTTAACGAATCAATTTTTCAAAAAAAATCAAGTTACATTTCATGATCCGGATATAACGATCAGATTCCCTAGGTCCCTTGAAGATCGTTATAAGCGAATTTGACTGTACTTCAAATACGTTTTGGATCATAATTATTATCGTCATTGTTGTTTTCATCTTCACATACGACTCGTCATTTTCTCTGCGTCGCAGTATTCGTGTACAATAATATTAACATGTATCGTGATGGTCGACTGTCGAGCGAATTCGACTTCGGGCTTGGGAGTCGTCGTATAATTTCCGGTTCGCTTGCGATTGTGTTTTCAAAATGTTCATCGATTTAATTACGATTCGAACGGAAATACCTACGATGCCGGATCACGTTTATTCTGCATAAAACGCACGACGTGATGCCATTAAAATCGTTCGTACACACACACACACACACACACACACACACGCACACACTTATTACTCGAGAAAATTACGCTATGTAACAATAGTATTTATTATGGTGTTTGTGTGCAGTCCGCGCATACAAATCGACTGAAAGATCCGCGATCGAGACGCGTTTGTTTGACCTCCGAAAGAGTAGAGGCACTTCGCATTGTACTAACTAGGGCCCGGATTCCAATGCAAAACGCATATTTATTGTGGTGATCTAAGGCAATGCTTTCCAAGTACATAATTTGTTTCATGTAACAGAGAACTCAAAAGTGAAACTTTTATTTTGCATTTTTCGATGTATTTTCATTTTTGGCATTTTTCAGTCATTTTATTCATTTAAAGGCATATTTCAACAATATACTTACAATTTTTACATTGTATAGTATCTGTACATAATACGAATTAATGATTTAAATTTAACTAATTCAAAATATTATACATGTTTTTTGGGTTTTCCCTTAAAAAAATCTATAAGCCTTTCTATAATTGCGATAATGTCTATATTTTATCTTTATTTATGGATGCCTAGACTTGGCGGATGGCAAATAAGAAAACAAATGAAAATATAAAAACACAAAGTACCTTTTAAAGAGTATTTTCATTGGAAAATGTATTTTTTTAAGGGCATTTTTACGGTTAATTGCATTTTTTAAGAGCATTTTTGGCTGTTTTTTATAACATTTTTCTATAGTTTTCAGTGCATTTAAATCCAGGCCCAAGTAATAACCGTTTTCCCGGAAACTGCATTTATAACGGTCATCGGTTATAATAATATTAATTCGGTGATGTATTGATAAGAAAATTTGAGAGTATACGCCTCTGTTCTAATAATATGATATGTACGTTCTAACAGACATTTGTTTTCGCTTCGATCCAAAACGAATCTACATACTTTTCAAACTTTCGACTTATTTTGAATCCAATAATTGAACTTCCCGTACAGTGACGTGACATATCCGATTATCTCTGTAGAAATTATAGCTTGTTGGAACTCTTGTCCAATGTTTTTGTGAATTAAAATTTTTTTTTTCTTGATTGAAATTATAGTATTAATTATTTTACGAGTACACAGATAGTGTTTACATATTTTAACAAGTTATCCATATTAATTAATTGTAAAAAAAAAAAAAAAAAATTAACAATTATAGATATAAAGTATATCCCATTTTTTCTAGATATACGGAAAATATTAAAATAAAAAAAATAGAGTTTATTCTGTCGCATAATCTCTCTATACATTCCTCAATACTATATTGTAAACTAAATAATAAAATTGATTTTTCGTTTTTTGCATTATGTAATTTTTACGAACAACTGAACATTAATTGTCGTAACGAGCATATATATATATGTATATAACCATTACTATATTGTTGAATGTGACATCAAACGAGAAAGTTTGGTAAATTGTTTTGTTAAAATTAATTACCAATTTAGAAAAGTTATCAAATTCGCAATCGCGTTAAGTAACGATTTCCAAGTCGTTCTGCAAAGTGTAGGACTTGAATGGCTTGTAAAACTTAAGAAAAAAAATCGCTTATCGAAATTTAAATAATTTTCTTCAAGACATTGAAATCACAAGGATAAAATTAAGCATAGGTGCTTAATTATTGAAAAAACCGTGTTTAAGGTTTTAATCTTTTCTTAATTAGTTTTTATTTATTTAATCGAATATATACGGATATTAAATGAAAATTATTGTGAAATTTTTTAATATGCAGTAAATTTAAAAACAACAGTTGCTTATTTTACAAAAATGATATATTTACAGAAAATTTTAATAACTACTAAAACTAATTAAATTGTATGGTTTATTTGAGAGTTCAGCATTTATTTTTCCATAGCTAAATTTTACGTTTCATTAGAAAAAGTTTGGACTGGTTGGGACTCATTACGGTGTAGATGTTATTGTAAAATATTTTAAGTATTTAACATTTCTCATAGTCGAATAACGGATTTTTTTGAGCTCCGCCTCTTGGAAAAATATTTCAATAAACCATTCCTACACAAACGTCAACTTTATCTCGACATTCGTTCAATAAATATATATATATATATTTTTTTACATTTATTATGTCTTTTGAAAAATCAAATGCTTTCTCCGAGTTTGTATTCGTTTGCAGTTACTTACGCTCGTACGATATTTCACGATAATAACAAAGTAATGACCCATCTCTGCCTACGTTATTGCCATTATAAGAAAACCGAATTGAAAAAAAAAAAAAAATTATAACTTCCTGCGGTAAAGTTGAATAATATGATTTGAACTTTCATAAAAGGAAACACCGAGACGTTTCTTTTATCCAAACAAACACAATAAAAACAAAACCCAAAGTCATGTAAAAGTTTATGCGCACAATTCGAAAAAATTCACGATGATTCCCACGCCAAACGCATTGTTATCATTATTGTTGTAACGCGTAGTTGTAAATAATATAATGTATATGTAGTGTACTTAATAAAATTTATATTAATACAGAAATAATTAGAATACTTTCTTATAGTCGTAGGAGATATTAGTAAGGATTATGTAAGTTAACCAGGAATATATTATATTTATACGAATAGGTTTGAATTTTCATTTATTGTTTACGCAAAAAAAAAAAAAAAAAGAGGAATAATATTGAATTTTGCATGCCTGGCTTCGGAATATTATATTTTCATATTATGCGTATAGATTTCTTCGTATATTCGTTTGAATAACCGAGACGAGACGACGTCTCTCCCGTATTAAGGGGATTAAACGTCGTATATAATATGCACAACGAGTGCAGTATGAGAGTTATAACGCGCGCTTGTGTCCCGAATGTTCCCCATATGAAAAACGCAATCTCTTTGTCTAACTTGTTTTGTTATTTTTATTTGTTCTCTAGTCTCCCCCCGTGCCGTGGAGAAGCATATTGAAGTCGGCTCCGTTCTGGGCCATATTGGTCGCTCACATGGGTCAAAATTACGGATACGAGACGCTCATGACCGAACTGCCGACTTTCATGAAACAAGTGTTGCACTTCAATATCAAAGCTGTAAGTACATACATATAGGTACTACTTATGTTGTATTGTTATCGCACGGAAAACGTTTACCTTTTCCTACTCAATATTTCTTTTATTCAATATTTCTCAATCTTCGACCACTCTCGCTGGTGATACGTTGGCAGATCCAAATGGAGCACGAGCATCCTCCCCACCCCCCTCGAGAAAAACGTTGTTTTCAAAGGTTTTCACGTAAAATATAAACGCACGTTTGTATTGTTTTACAGAACGGAACTTACTCGTCACTGCCGTACCTTGCCATGTGGCTGTTTTCGATGATAGCCAGCCACGTTGCCGACATGATGATTTCCTCGGAGAGGTTCACCCACACCACCACGCGTAAAATCGTCAACACCATCGGTAAGCGCGTTTTCGTTTTATTATTAATTAACGAGTGTTGACGATTCGAAATCGCCAGAGTTCTATCGCCCTATCGGCACAATACCTAATCATTTGAGTGACCGTAGGTTTTGGTGGTAATCGGTTATAACAGGGGTGATCAACCCTAATGATCTTGCGGGTCATTTTGGAAATGCATTATAATGTCACGGGCCCCACATAAAATTGTATATATATCCCTCGTTTAGATTTTGACCTAATACAAAAAATAAATAAATAAAATAAAAAGGAGTAAAAATTTTAAACATTATAAATTATTTTTATTAGTTCTATGATTACACGTAGAAAAAAAAAAGAAGCTCGTCTGTAATAATTAGTTTATTGTACTTTTATATCAGGAAACTGTTATCTGCTGAATAGGTTACATTATTACAAACAAATTGCATACGAAAATCTACGAAATTGAAAGTATTATGCACTAAAATAAACGTATTATGTAAAATTATGTAGAATTTTGCGGGCCATAAAATTATCCAAAATGGGCCACATGCTGGTTGACCATCCCTAGGTTATAAGATAGTTATTGGGGCCTTTATGCCGCGATTAAAGACAACAAAAAGAGCTGATGTCTGCCCAAAGAGAGATACCGGTGCAGTGGTGATCAAATTTGTCTAACCAGTGGATTTTCAGTATCGCCACCTGCATAGCCACGTATCATATGGCCCACCACTGTAAGACCGCTTCGAGAATTTCCGTCGGAAAACTTCGACCTATACAAATTTACTTCATATTATGTGGTTTTAACACATTTAACGTATTATGAGTTTGCGATAATTTGTAATATTATTGTTTATGCGCAATAAGCTCGTGGTTTATATGCGTCGACTTCCTCGGCGGGGTTAAAGTCAAAAGTAATTTAGTTTTTGAACGCATTGAGTAATATTATACATATTATCAGCATGACACTGCTGCCGACCGTAATTAATTATTTGTTTCGAGTTTTAAATGAAGACGGGCAGTTAAACAAAAAGACCATGTGAATCATTATGCAAATCATTCGTACTAATATCTTATATAATAATAATTTTAAAAAACGCCATGTATACCGATTGTAAATATTAAAGCTTTAATTGTTTTATAAACGGGACGTTTTATTTTCAGAATAATCGCGATTTTCGATTAAAATAATATAAATCTCGTGACGTTTGAACCAAACTCGATTGCGCTATAAATCAACATAAATGGTGAATTTAACACAATGGCAGTTTTAAATCTATACGAGAGTTTTACGGTTTGCGAAAAAACAAAAGAACTAATCGAATTAAAAAGATTGAAAAAAAAAAATCAATTGTGTAACTACGTATATTGTTGTTGAATTCCACCTTTGGTTTTCTTATTAAATTCACGTCTGGAACGACGCGTGTATATATGTGATGATGACAAATGATACGTTGACAAACATACGTACACTTGTGTCGTCGAACAGAGACGACCGGCGAGCGGAATGTGTATACTACTCGGGACCGAACGAAAAAAACCTTTTAGCCGTCGACATCGTGGTCTGGTAAACGACTAATTTGATCAGAGCCGAGTTTTCAAGCCGCCAATAGCCACGTGTATCGAGCTCGAGACCATCGCCGACACGGTTTTGCACTAAACAACAACAATAATAGGTATTCGGGCCCCGCGGCGGGTGTAAATAAATACGGTACCGGAGGGGGAATGGGTGTCCGTCGATTAAAATTTGGTACAAAATCACTGAATGAAACGTTTCGGCTTTCTACTGCACGTGCAGCGGGATCCATCTACCCCCCCCTTCAAAAAAAAAATAAATAAATAATAATAATAATAATTATCATCTCAAATATTTTATTTTAAACACTTTTATGATAGATACGGAATTTAATGACTATTATTATTTTTTATAAAAGTATTCCACCACCCCCATCAAATTATTAGTTTACATTACTGGAAATAGATGTTAGTGTATCAGTGCTACAAAAATATGTAAATAATAATTCGACATGTCACTAATATTCTCTAATGATAATATTAATAATATTCGTGGTGATTATTGTTGTTATTATAAAATTATTATCAAACCATTATATGAAACTGAAACATTTCAAAATATAAATGCTAAAATAATTAAGAATTTAAACAATAATAATATCAATGAGTGATTCATGTCTCATTAGTGATCAGTATTAAGTAGTAAGGTTGTAAGTTATTACCTACTGTTGAATACAAATATAATATTGAATAACTGTGATTGGATTTTGGGTATCATTATAAGGGTACTTAAGTCTTCCTGGCATACAGCCCCCCAGATAGTTATTTCGTGACTTGTGCGTCTGACACAACGCGTTTTTAATTCCATTCACGTTCGTGTTTTTTTTTTTCCTGTTATTCAAATATTTAACCGACTCCCGATACCGCCATGCCGCCGGAAAGTTTCAGGAATCCATATTATATATGTCTATATTGACGTTTACGAAATTCTCAGTGATTTGTTGTAAACAAATTTTAGAACTGAATTATGACTCACGTGCGAATATCAAAAAATTTGAAATCAAAGGAGGGCGCAAAATAAAAATGAGTATCTCCTTTTCTCCTCGGCGTGTCGTCACGCGTGCGTACATTGTAGTTTATTGTGTTTCAGCCTAGTGACTCGTCTTCGTTCGTCGGTTTCCGAAAAGTCCTGTAAATTACTGTTTTTTTTTTTTTTTTTATCACAAAACACCCGCGAAAATATTCGTCGCCATGTGATCGATGTTTAAATTATGAACACCATAACGGGCGCGTTGAAAAATTCACACGATGAGCTGCGCGCAAAGAACGGCCTACACATAAAACCCTAAAATATTGATAACCGAGTTAACGCCTGCACGTTACGGGGTTCTCGGTATAATATGAACAGAGTGCTGTGCACTTCTATAGTGATACCTGGAGATTGCTAACGTTTTAAATTTTCACGTTCAGCGTGCTCGGAGAAATTAAATTAAATTTTTCAGCAGCACAGGTAACTAGGTACCTACCAGTGTGACAATATACTTTTCCGCACCGTGTGTAAATATTCAAATGGAACATACGATATCAGGATAAACGTACACGTCTCTTGAGTTACCGTATGTATATATTATAAACCAGACCAACACGGGGATCCGATGTGAACGCACATGGACCGAAGAAAAAAAAACGAAAACATTAGAAAAATTACCGTTTACGATGTGTCAGTTTATAGCTTCACTGTGAAAGAAATTTGGGAACTTTGCCCTCCTCCCCCCTCAAACTAAAAATAAATCGCTCCCAAATTTTTCAATCTCAATGGGAAATGCTTAAATTTGGGTATTTATTTCGCCAAAACTAGAAGGTTTATATCGATTCCGCCGATTATTGTCATAAACTCAATTACTTAATGATGAATCTGAATCCATATACCACTTCTCGAATTCGTATCCTTGTACTTCCGCCTTTGGTCAATGACGAGTTTTAGAAAATCTGGCATTAAAGACGTCCACAGAGGAAAAGCAGAAAACCGTCAAGAATGCCTGAAGAGAATAGAAGGAAATAAGGAACGCCAAAACGGGGGGGCCATGAAAAATGTCTGATGTACACGGACTTCATCAGCACATGCTTTTGGAAATTTATTATAACTCTGTAGAGAAAGTCTTGTAGAAACGAATATTTTCAACCGAATTCGATTGCTGTACGTAGTGCTGGCATAAAAAAAATCGTGTCACGGTTTGGCGGTCTGAAATCTCGCCATTTGACTGTCCAGTCCCCCGTATAGTTCTAATATTACTTTGAAGTATTGCTTTTTTGAGAGCAAAAAATAAAATCGATACACACAAACACCGCATTCCGTCCAGTTTTCCGAGGTCCTTTGCGAGAAAATTTAAATTGTACACCGAATATTATTTTTCCTTCTACGTAGGAAAACAATTCGGTAACAACGACCGCGTTTTGTTCTTCTGTTTTTTTGCGGTCGACCGTGTGTGAAAAAAAAAAGAGAAAAACTCCCGAGACGGGATCTAATTAATACGCGTTGTGCGGAATAGCGGTTTTCCCTAGGGTTTTTCTTTTCCTTTGATGGTTTTTTTTTTTTTTTCTTCACAATCCCGACGTAAAAGCGACACTATCACTGTATGATGTACGACGCGTGTAATGGTCGTGAGGCGGGTGAAAAACAAAATATGTCTCCAGTGCTTCCAACTAGAGACAAAACAGCAGGAAGAGAGGACTTCACACCGAAACGATTAAAACGACGTGATAAAACGTGTCGTGTAAAAGTGTATAATATGTTATCCGGAGTGTGTGTGTAGTCTGGATGCGAAGTAATTTTCGTGGCGGGTTTTTCAGAACGAATTACGCGACTAGAGAACGGTCCGAGGAAAAATGGTTATATTATATGTTGTATTCGTCGTTTGTTTTCGTACAGACTTGACGATAACACGTTATCGTTCCGACTGAGAAACCACCTAGCGTCTGTGCGATCCCCTTGTTCAATTATATTTTGTATTTAACGCGGTCTGAGGAATTCGCGCCTAGCGTATTCGCCTATATCGTGTCTACGATGGTTGATAATATGATATGTTATATTGCCTAAAACAACTGTTTGCCAACGATAAAACGTTTCTGGGGCCCCCCCTTGTATCTATACCATACAATTCTGATTGCAAAAAAATGCCCGAGGGAAATTATGTGCGAAAATAATAACACTCGCTACAAAGTTCAAATTATAATCGGAGTGGGGGAAAGTCCGTTTCGGCTCTGAACTACTGAAATATATCATAAATTCCCATCGTGTACGTTTAAAACGAATTTTGTTTCGTTTTACACCTTTGTAACTTAATAAATGATTTCGAGCTTTTCTGTTTTGATGTGTGTAATGAATCGTGTTTGGAATACACCGTGAATGCGGTGCAGAAAAGTGGGTAATTAACAACCGTGGAATTTCGACATTCGTTCCGATGTCAACGAATAACGCGATTAGTGTACGTACAACCCTATCGGATGATATAAATTATAACGTACAATAAAAACACTTCTGCTTGCAATAATACGACCGTTATGTGTACTTAATAGAGATGGTATTTTGTTTATTTGTGAGTCACATAGAGGTATTTCAACGATTTTCCCGTAAATTTCAATATATTTATTATATAATATATGTGGATACACGCGTGCGCAAGTGTGTGTGTGTGTGTGTGTACGTGCGCGTGCGTGTATCTGTATAGATACAATTAAAATAGAGCACAATCGGACTAGTAATTAAACAAATGGATCGCGGTCCATTTAACGGCATGCGATGATCCCCCATCAATTTGAAAGTTATTTTAATTACATTGTTCTATCACTTTCGGGCACACGAACAGCGCAGTCGTTTATTAAATGGAGAGTCGTATAAAATTCCCAAGTCGGAAAGTTTTGAAATCATTCCAACGACGGTCCGCTTCATCAATATGTTCAAGTTTACAATTGCATTCGGTTGATGAGAAAAACCGAATAAAAATTCACGTAGACAGCGGACACGCCACGTTTTCTGTTCGCACACGACATAAATATAGTCCCCACCTTAATACGGGGATGTATTATTGTGATTTTACTTTAGGAATATAATTCTAATTCCAAGATCATTTATTTTCAGTCTCGCACACATTGGCGCTTCGTCAAATTTTCAAATATATAATCGGTTCGTCATTTAATTACCATTATATTTTTTTGGTATTTTATTTTATTTTTTTTTTTTTTGAGGGACAATATACGATTGGATTATTAGTGAATTCGATATATACATATATATATATATATATATTCTAGTATATTTGATTTAATCTCAAACCTATAGTGTTAACAATAAGTTCGTATTCAATGATTAAAAAAAAAACAAAAAAGAATGGATAATCCTCCACACACACACACACACACATATATATATATATACGCTCTAATTTACTAATTAATGAATACATTACAGTACAATAATCTATATTTTTATTGTCTAAAACTCGTTGCTTAAAGCAGTATTTTAAATGTGCATTTTCAATTTTTTACCCGTTTCTATATTAATAATAATGGTTCTCAGCGAATAATTTAGCGTGTAATTTTTGCACGTTTTGTGTATTATTGTTCGTAGTTATTTCTCTAAAAGTGCACAGTTTAACTGGACTCGAATTCAAAATAAATTAGAACCTAGCGTCGGTCGTCGCCGTGTGATCAATTTATTCTGTGGCCAAATGGGTTTATTCCATCCCTTCCCCTACTATTCCAAACAGTCTAGATCAAAATTTCCTGTCCGTAACTATTAAACATACTAGTTTCCTGTGAATTCATCACTTTAATAATCGAGTTAAATAGTTCGCATTTTCGTTAAAATTACAAACGGTGTTTGCTCGGAAAACAAATGTAATTAAAACTTTACACGTACACAACAGCGCATCAGTCTATTCAATTATTTAATTAATTTTGTATGATTAATCTAAAATCGGTGCACTTTGAAGATTTAACTTAATTTTTTTTCATCTTTATTGTCGAATATTTTAAATGTAGTGTCTTAAATCAGTACACGCACACCTTGCTGTTGATCAGTGATGACGACCAGTCGCTGAAAATGGTATGAAAACAATTATCACAGTTAGAGGAACGAGGAGAACACGTTTTACAAACAGTATATCAAACGATCGAGTACGTAAATCGCACGAGTTTTTAGTACAAACACATCCTCGCGAGAAAAGCGCCACGCCTCTTGTAGTGACCAGATTTTTATTTTATTGATTAAGATAAATGTGATACAATAAATGTGTTTTACTTACTTTGTTTTAAGTTGTTTAAAAATTGGAGTTGAATTATGTGACCTAAATAAAGATTTCCTCTTTATTTATTTATTATTTTTCTTAATAACCAAATCCTACTGTTCTATATGGAGCTTTATCATTTTTCCAGTAAAGACGTTTTCGACCATCGGAATAGTTTGGAAAATTGTATATTTAATTCTCACTGGCTTCTGTTTCTTGTTTATCGATGACAGGCGCTATCCGGTCCGGGTATTGGCGCGCTTTGAATTCCCGTGGAACATTTTCGCAGCCAGAGAAACACACTCGCACCGATGATGAATTGTCTGCATTTTGCTCCTTAACAACTAAACAGCCGGTTGTGAAACACTTAAATCAAATTAGCAGGCGAAATAACCGACGGTTATTGAACGCGAACGACTGTTTATGAACACCCTACTCAACGCGGAAATTCTCGATTGTCGCGTTCTTGAGTTGGCCATAAATACGTTCGTATTAATATATTCGATTATTGAGCGGACGTGTCATCGTCTCCTCAATCCGTCGTCGTAACAATGTTGTAAAATTACGTCACACAGAACATCAATCGTGACGTTAAGATTGATTTCAGAGCTTAGACACCTATATCGGGACAATTAAACAGAACAATATTGTCGAGGGAGTGTCATATCGATTTTTTTTTTTTTTTTGAAAATGTGGTTTGACCAGAGACATTAGCATCGAAAGTATTATGCTCTTTACATCTGTTTTAAACTAAATAATTTTGAACGGAATATTAAATATAAAATTTGAAGAAATTCCACTGCGTTAGCTTTGTTCCCAACTACCTCCAATAAATACGTAAAAAGTATTTCTTCGAACTGGGTTAAGTTGATTTATACTTAAGTCCCAATAAATACGGTGTTTTGTGTCCTCGTTGCAATATCGAACTCACTCGTCTTTGGAAACTGGTACTATTATGAATAGAGATATGGAATGTAATTTATGATATTAAATTAATATTTACTTATTATTTAGTATTAAATTTATTTTTGAAAAATTTACAAAATAAATTGAATTACCTACTTTTTAGGCTGTATTCTTATTTTACAATTGATATTTGGCTCTAAACTTTTTCAGTTCTTCGAAAATTATTTTTGAATTTGGGGAGTAATAATACATATATATGTTCTAAACTACTCTTAAAATTCAGTCAACATTGTTAACTGCGTTCTTCATGAATATATTTATTTTGTAATAAATAATATTGAAAGTACTCGTCATTATTTTCATTATTCTGTTTGATTATCCTTAAATCATCAGTATATATTGTGCATTAATTTTTCGGTTGATAAAAAAAATAAACCAATACTCAAATATTTTTGAGCTTTTATAGATTCGATATGGCCGTGTTTATTAATGACCTTTTGATTCTGTCCAATTTACATATTATCGAATCCACCGGAACTTTAATATCATCGATTCCGCTGGGACTTAAATAATGTTATCTCAATGAAAACTAATAGTTAGTATACATTTTCTGGTTATATCAATAAAATATAATTATTGTTAAATGATGTATATTTTATTATATTTTAAAAAATATGGTTATCTTAAATAATTGGTAAAAATATTTTTAACACGATTAAAAAGTTCCGTCAACAAATACTTTATCAATATAACATAATACAGCGAAAAACTTACAGTCGAAAAACAAATAATTTTACTAACAGCTACCAAAAATAAGAAATTTTCGTTTTCAATTTTATTTATTTTTTTCGCCTGTTTTTCATTGATTTTATGACTATAGTTTATCTCGTGGAAGTATTCTTTCCTTCGTTCTCGATATAAACATTGATTCATATTTTGTTAAACACTACTTGTTAAAACTTTTGAATCTTCAGGATTTGTTTGAATCATACAGCATATAATTTTCGATCTTCGCATTTTCTATTCATTTCATTTGATAAAGTTTTCTTTGTTATTCTTACCGTATTCTCTTGATGTGAAGTGTGTGTACTCAAATGTTTCACAATTTCTGTTTATACAACAATATACATTGTACATACATTAAAAGTTCAAGGAAACCCGTAATACAATATAAACGTATAAAAGTTTTTGGTGGAATCAATAGGTCATTATCTAGATTAATAATCATTTTACATTTTTATCGACGAAATCGACAATGCAGTCCTATCGCATTACTATCGATTCAGCTCAATCGGTGTATACACCCATATGTTTAAAGTTCGTCGGAAATTATTGGACGAGCTAAATCGGTATGTTGCACAAACCTTTTCGGAGATCTTTTACGACACTACAATTTCAGATAATAATATGTCTACATAAAATATCGGAAACCAATTTATTTATATGTCGATTTATAGTTGTAGGAATTAAATTGGATGCAACCAGTGAATATATAGCATTTATAAAATAGAATTTAAAAATTGGATACGATTTTAGTTAACTCATAATAGTTCTGCCTAATTTTACACTTATTTAATTACCAAAAAGACAACGATTATTAACATGGTGTTAATCAACGATAGTTTGGTGCAGGTCACTTAAATTGTTTTTTTTTTTTATGAATAAACACGATTCAGGATCAATGAATAAATAATCTGCGTAAAAAAATCTTTGCTCATTGGTTAAGAAATAATTAGACTGCTGGTTTTCAAAATTCAAACTAATGCTAAGTTCACATCTTCTGAGCAGTAAAATATATGGTATCTAATTAAATATATATCAACGTCTGATTTTAACACAAATAAATGAAGCCCGCCTTTGTTTATTGACAATTTTTAAAATCAAAAAAAACTCGTCTAAATTGCATTTGCTATTCGTTTAAACGCACTACAAATTAGATTTTTCATAGTCAAAACATGTTTGTATTTCGTAACATAATTTGAAACAGAAGTTAATGACAAAAACCGGTGAGACAACGTATAATTAATTGTATATTCATATAACAAATAGACAAGGATAAAATATACCGTACCCGGATATTGTTACCTTAATGCATCATGATTTCGAATAAAGACAGTTCGGTTTAAAGACGGTCGATGACAACATCAATTTTAATTCGACAAACTCGGACACAATTTAAACTTGTTTTACAATAATCGTAACTTGTGATATAACAGCTTGACAACAATTGTCGTTCTCGGAGGTGAAATAAGTATTACATAATTTGTATTTTATTTACCACTTCTACATGTTTTCTACATCACACTGGGAAAAACATATGAAAAAACGGAAACTGAACTTTTATCTAAATAAAGTAAACTAAAAAATGTCGTATTTAAATTAAATTTATTTCCACAGAATACTCGGAAGTTCGTTGTAGTGCCCTTGGGTACTTAAACATTAATACATAAGATAGTAGTGACGTCAAAAGAACGTACGCATAGTAAGGTTATATTATGGAAATAACAAGGTAAAATAGAAACGAATAGTAAAATAGCCAAAATACAAAATGATTTTACAGAGAAATTTGTTTGATCGCGATGCGCAGAGGAAATGTCCCTATTTAAGCAGTTTTCCGACGTTTCCGGTGTTTTTCTCGCATGTAAACACTCAGGACCACAAGCTATTTCCGGCCAACATGCAGATTTCTGTTTTATAAATGCTTGACTGTGTAGGTCGACAGTGATATCGATGGATTTCGAAACCTTTTGAGCGCAAAAAAAGATACCGCAATGTGTCGACAGAGGTTATAACCTCATTTACGACGCGTTTCAAAAAGTGCAATTTCCGAACAGATGACCGTTTTAAATAAGAAGATTTCCCGAGAGATTTGATTGGGAGAAATTTGACCCCTTTCACCAGCAATCCCGTGTCTACGCCAACCGATCCACGGACCAATCATCGACATTACTTGGGTCTTTCCGTTGGATAGTATATAATAGTATTAATAGTATATAATAGTATTGGAAATCGGTTCGATTAGAAATGTCGATATTTCATGATTTCGTGCGAACCCTGCAAACGATTAAAATTCCAGTCTTTACTTGCTATTATTTTATTGACTTAGCCGAGATTTTTTTGTTAACTTTTATTTAATTCATTGTTTTTTTTTTTTTTTTTTACGTTTTTTCAGGTCAATTCGGTCCGGCAATAGCGCTCATTGCCGCGTCCTACACGGGCTGCGACCCGTACCTGACCGTGGCCATACTGACCGTCGGCGTTGGCCTGAACGGCGCCATTTACTCGGGGTTCAAAGTCAACCATCTAGACATATCGCCTCGGTTCGCCGGCATATTGATGAGCCTGACCAACTGCCTCGCCAATCTTGCCGGTCTGTTGGCCCCGATCGTCGCCGGCTACGTTATCGACAAAAAGGTAAGTCGTGTTTACGGTCAACCAACCCTCATTTCGTCCAAAATCCACTCTCGCATTCAAACAGTGTGTAATGATAGGTACTCAAATTACTCACTACTGGTTATTGTCTCCGCGCGATACAAAATGCAAGATACAATCAGACGGATAGAAATAGAGAGATGAGATGAGAGAGAGAGAGAGAGCTGATGTATAGGAGTTTACGTTATTATGACTCACTCTATAAATTACTGAAACTCTCACTAAAATTGATTGAACAACATAAGAGACACATCGGATTATATCTTCTCCGCTATGAATCTCTTTGATGAAAAAACGATTTATCATTGCTTTTAATGCGAGACCCCTACCGCAAGTATCCTACCGGAGAGGTGAAGAGGGAAAATGGTGTAAAAAATTCCGAATTTTTTTCGCCCTTCATCTTTTCCTAACTTAAAACTAAAAACATTGCTCGAATTATAATATCACTATTTGGTGTGCGACAAGACTATCTGATACACGGTTCTTTTTGACTAACGGCAGTGGTTCCGCCGGAAGAAACAACGTTGTTTTAATTAAAACAAATTAATATGCATTAAAAAAATATAACGTATACCTACAATCTTCCCGCTTCGATATAATATTATATTTTATGTGTTACTTCAACGGTATACTAAACTCGGTAGAGCTGGATTTTTTTTTCGCTTATTTTTTGCACCAACTATGCAAATTTTGTCGCAGCAACCTACCTGTATACGGACGAAAAAAAAAAATTGCAATTAAAATAATATTTATTATTAACGGCTTACGTTGTTGTACAAATTACTTTCGATCGCTTCCCGTGTATAATATATTGCTTTCATTGTATTATTCCACGTGAAACGCCCTCGCAATAAATAACAACATACTGCCGATACATAAACGTTATATTTATTATATATTCCGACGTAATAAATTTAATAAAACGCGCGGTTTAAAGAAATCGGCTGCGGCGTTTTATTTTATTATTATTATTATTATTATTATTACGATGATGTGCGTGCGTTGCACAGTGATACGTATTTAAATTTCGACCGTACCGCCGCCGTGTCGTGTAAAAACGCTAGTGCGAGCGAGCAAGTTTTTTTCACCCCCTCCGAGTAACAATGATAAACGATGTATATTTTTCTTTTTTTTTTTTTTTGGCGAAATTTATAGCGATCCACGCGCAATTTTCAGCCGTCAAGACACACGGTTTCGTACAACGCGTGAACGTGTACGAGTTTTCAAAATACATACAGCTCGTTCGCATGTTGAATTGCACTTAGCGAATCCGGCACCACAATTTATTTTACGATTAACCCCCGCACTGCGCCTTCGCGAACATCGTTTCGCCAAACGGAGAAGACAGAATTTATTTCAATAATAATAATAATAATAATATTATTATGATACGCGTTGTCGGTCGTCTTTGTTCGAGACCGGTTAGCTGACGTGGGCGCATTCGAATTGGCTCCCGATTTTGGGTAAATCTGAGTACGACCCTCGAATTGGCTTCCGAAAATAAACCATTTGAATTGGCTCCCGAAGCCGTAAAATAATATTTTTTAACAAGGGGTTCTCATAATATAATATTCTGATACTCGTCAACTTTTACTACATCATTTTCACTCAAGTAATCTGGTGCTAGATATACTATTTAAATATATCATTTCAAGATTTTAATACATAAAAATATTAGCCAATAAATATAAGCTATTAAACATAATTTAAACACCATTTTTATTATTTACTACTTTTAGTTTTTAAATATATACACATTTTTTTAAAGACTGGATTTTTATATAAATCATAATTTTTCATATCCATTTTTATTAAACCTATAAATTTTTATTCAAACGTCATAATATATATTTTTTGTAACAAAACAATCAGCTAAATTATTTTCTGTTTTTTTTTAATTTTTAAATTATTGTTTAGCTTTAATTTCTTCTCTACTCTTATGAGATTTTTATATTATAATATATTTAATCAAATAATTATGTGCGTAATACTTGTATTATGTTCCATGTGTAACTCTTAATATGACTATATAAAATATACGAACGTGGTATCAAAGCAAATCAAGTGTTACAATAATTGAGAATAATACTATTCTAAACTTATTCCGTTGTCTTGAATGTGACTAACGTTAATGTCCCAAGATATAATGTCTAACTCTAAATAATTAATGACATTTTAGTAACCAATTTATTTTTGGAAAAAAAAAGTAGGGAGCCAATTCACAGGTACTTTTTGTACCTTTTTTGTTGACTACCTGTATTTGGGAGCCAATTCGAATGCTCCGGCTGACGGTAGGTTCCGATTAAATTTTTTCCGCCATTTTATCGTTGTTATCGTACCCCTGAAATCTGTAACCGCCACGTCTCTCTCCTCGAACGCGCAGATTGTGTTAAGACACTATTGTAGTATTATACGCATTATACACCTACCACCGCCGCTCGCATCGGTTTATTTATTCGTCGCCGATAGTGTTTATGGAAATTCATAATATTTATGATAATCGGGTAAACCACCAAAGTTCGTACGCGCCTCGATAAACATCAGCGTGGGCGAGTTTTGATGCCCGACAATCGTTTTATTATGCATGAAATCGATTCCTGGGCTCGCGTATGAGGGACGCATATTATGAGTTCGATGGGTAGAATTTATTCTCGAAATTTAGCCCATTAGAGCGTTTCCCCCGGGACACTCCGCGAGAACGATATTCGCCGGAAGTGGAAAAATGCGCGTGTCGCACCGATTGGTCATTCGAGCGCCGGTTCCGGTCTCGTTCCGGTTAAACTTGCTTCCGCGATCGATCGCGTCAATCATTGTTGGCACGTGGAAAATTGCCTCGCCCTACGCTCATGAATAACCTAGGTTCAGTGTGCGGTCAAATATCGCAAATCGAATATCCACGTGTAGGAATAACACAGATACAGGAAGCTAAACACGTGGTTGGCGCTTGAAGTATATAACTTACAACACGGTGTTCGCGTGAATCTGTAACTCGTTCTTTCACACGTTGACCATAACTCGTCGCGAATTTCCTAGATAAATATTATAATTTAGATGTAAAATTCATTTTCCATCGTATCGCTCTTCTTTTTCCTATTATGTGTTGTGAAAAAAAAAAAATTCTAATTGATACTCGAGACGAAATGCTGAATTCTATTGTAAATTCGACAAACTAAAAAAAATAAATCACGACTATTCCACGAGTAAAGGGAATAGCGAAGTTTTTTTTTCAAAAGAAACATGTTTCTTTATTAAAAAAAATTTAATTTGCTAATGTTTTCGCACATTCTTTCAAATTATTTACTTGAACCCCATTCCATCATCACTCATAGCTCGAAAACGAATTAAATCCAGGAAAAATCCGTTTGGAACGCTCACCTTAAGGACACTGTTATTACGTGTGTTTCTAGTGTTTCTACGTATTAAATAATTCTTTACTGCAGAACGACGATCATCATATATGGTTCTGTTAATGTAATAATTCGATTTGTA
Organism: Stegophylla sp. TES_Ste_2020; assembly: GCA_025469315.1. Lineage (NCBI taxonomy): Eukaryota > Metazoa > Arthropoda > Insecta > Hemiptera > Aphididae > Stegophylla > Stegophylla sp. TES_Ste_2020. The sequence goes on along the minus strand of JAIPRM010002034.1, from coordinate 6,379 downwards.
TGTTTAATAACTAAAATGTTTGATGAGTTTACAAAACTATGTACTATGTTATCATATCACCTAGTTATTTTACTCAATATTCTATTCGATCAGCTTATATGATAAATTTTATGTAGTTTTACTTAAACTTTAACTGGTCATTATACATATCATAAAAACTACTTTGGTTGTTGTAATTATTTGCTACAGACTAAATTCTGAAAATTATTTAAAGAACGAAATAAGTTAAATGAAATAATGTACTATAGTACTATGGTAAATTTATTATTTTCATAATTGCTTAACTTCATGAGAACAAGAAAGACTATCATGACTTTTAGAATTGGATAACATTTTATTTTTATTTTACAACTATACTTTGTCGAAATGCATTTTCCTTTTCAGTTGCATCGAAATTGCGATAATGCAAGCAATTTTTTGTCATGCTAACCAAAGATTACTGCCATAATTATACATAATATAGTAGTTGGTTAGAGTGATAAAAATTTATATCACATTTGCCAGAGTTATTAGTTAATTTTCATAGCCCCCATTTGACACTATAATTTTTTGGAAATCGCAAACACTTTATTATATTAACCAAACATTTTAGTTATTGTACAATATAACTAGTTATTTATACATATTATTACATATCATTATTACATTTACCTAACTAAATTAATCAAATTAAATTAAACGTAATATATATTCACACGATCCACGATGTTTATAACATCATCTGTGTATCATAATAATTATGATTAAAATTATAATTATTATAAGGGCGTAGAGTTTTATTAATTTGCATATTTTTATTAAGTAATTTAGCGATGTAAGACATAAATTAAAATCTGAGTCTATTATTACTCGTATCATTATAATTTATCGTAAAATGCGAGTTATTAAGTGGCACTATAATGCGCGTAACTCAGTATAATGCGTTGGACTCTCTCTAAGTGCTATGTTTAATAATAATTTTTATGTTGTATTGTCTTGTTTATTGTACGTACCTCTCTTAATAGTTTTAATGTTTTTTATAATCGATTTACGTGTTTTTCATAATCCAGTCTCGGATTAACTCGCAAATTGATAAACTATTACGGTAAACTATAACTGTACTGTGTTGCTAAATGGATATTATATATAGGTATAAAGACGAGACGACTTTTATTTACATTGTGCGGTCAATATCAAGAGAAATGTATTTTAAATATAATTTCGATTTTAAATTTTCTCAAATGCGTTTATATCTGCATATAACTCGATGTAAATATGTCAATATATATATATATATATATATATATATATGTATAGTAATATACCGTGTAAAGTACGCGCTGTATGTACACGAATAAAATAATATGTAATAAATTATAAAACTTCCAAACGTTTATAACACACGTGTATACCAATGTAATTTTCATATCGTATCTTTTTTTTTTCGTTTCAAAATATTCTATTTATACCTCACTTCAAACGATTTATACGCTTTCCGAATATCTTATAACGAATTCATAACGCGTGTGATACGGTGCACGACCTACACCGCGCCGTAGCGAAAAAACAAAAACTTTTTATGTGACCACGTCTGACTTGCACGCGAAACGTTAATAATTAACCGAGAGTTACGCTTTACTCGAGCGTTTATTATAATCATCAATTTCGTAAAACGCCTCGAAAAAACACAGCACACCCCGTGTAACAATATAATATTTAATATAATAACATTTTCTTCACACCGCCCCGAAATCTAAAAATTTCCACATTCGAATGTTCAAAAAATAGGGTCGTCTTCACACTGGCCCGGCGATCCGAGATCCTATGTCGGGAACACTCAAAGTCATTATGTAATATACACAACATTTTATACGCACTGTATTGTCCCTATAGTAATATATATATATATATATATGTTACGGGCAATGTTGAATACCGGACAATGTGGTTCTGCCCGGTCAATGGTGAACCAAGAATATTATATGTAGTATCATTATGAAATTGTTCTAATAAATTTAATTTAATTACGGATTTATTACATTATTATATTGATGGAATGAAAAGAAAATCAACTAATATCATTATGTTATATATTATCTATCGAATTATTATATTATCTAATAAATTAAATTTCTAAATATTATTATATTACAAATATTTTGATAAAAAAAAATAAATAAAATTACCAATAATATTATTTTAATTTTAGTATAAACTATAATTTTATTATTAGGTATCTATTTATTTACACAAGATTTAGAAGCATGACACTTGGAATTGCATAGTCTGTCTGATTTTCTACACTTGCATTTATTTGTCTTACAACCCTGAGTACAAGTACACCGATCATATCCTTGTCCTTCTAAATTAGAAAAGGAACGGGCTGCTTCTCGCAATGAAAATATTAATTATTGTTCATAATATTGTTGACTGATCTTATCAAGACTTTATTTTATTTTTAAGATTAATTTTATCATTCCGATATGGACATGTCCATATTATGGGAAAACTATATGATTCTTAAATAGGCAGTACGATAGATAGCAAAAATATGTTTATACAGCGTGTTTCAAAAATCTCATAGTTTTCATTGATAATATTCTTGGTTCACATTGCCCGTAACATATATATATAATGCAATACTCCCTATTATTGTTCACTGTAGGAACCGCCTAAAAATCGTCATCTCCTTGTATCCGATACGTCCGTATGCTGACGGTCAATGATGGACTCAGAAATAGATTTTAAAGAGGGAAAAAGCGTGTTACTTGCGTCTTATATTTGTTTGCCATAAGTAGGGATTGATTTTCGCCACCCGCAAATATTCCATTAGATGAGTTTCTTATTACTGTTCTGTATTTTGTATTTACTTACGGAACTCAAATATCTTGTATTTATTCGATGAAAATCGACGTATTTAATATTTGAAAAGTATTTTGCTCATTTCTAAAGATTTCCTGCGGAACTGATTCATTTGCATTAAGTTGAAAGACACGACAGATCGAAATACAGGCGACTTATCAGATATAAAGTCATTATGGATTGTATACAGACTAAGTCGTTATAACCAGTGTGGTAAAGTAAGCACAGGTACTAACCGATGTTGTGCAAACAGGATTTTTTTTTTTTAATCAATTTTTTTTTACACTACGATTTCGACGTGACTCGTATTAATCAGAGTCGTTATCTTCCGTTTCCACTATTTATACACACATACATTTATATATTACACCCCGTGATCTACAGTCGTAATTACATTACCACTAGTGTACTTGACGATCTTGAATCGTATTTCGAAGTGAAGCGCGTTCGGGGACATTTTCCTCGAAACCCGTTGTTGAGCTTTCGTTCGACGCAAATGTAACTATGGCGGATTATACACAATGCCAATGTTCGCATTTTATTAATAATACGTATATCGATTCAAAAATGTCTATAGTAATAAAGTGTATGCAATGGCCTAACTGTGTTTTTTCTATCTGTATATATACGACATATTTTGTTCTCAACCTTAGGTCAAGACCCGAATTTGCGTCGCAAATGTATAAAGGAAAGGCTGTGAAAAAGAATTTAATACTTTTCATTACATAATTGGTAATTAAGTTTTTTGATTATTATGTACATTAAAAAAAAAAAGACAACTTTAACACTCTTTTGGTTATAGGTAAAAAGCAAACTAATTTTACTAAAATAAGCAGAAAACACCACTACCATTCCTAACTACGTGCCTAAGTTGGCTTTTCTGAATTTTAATCGTAATAAATACCAAGTACGGAAATCATCCCGTTAATCCTAAACGCGATATGCGTGGTGCACTTTTTATAAGATCAAGAAAGTCACTAGCATTAACTATACTTTATATTACATTTTGAATGTGTAATATAATTTTTTTTTTTTCGTTAATGATTCATTTAAAGGATCAATTTTGTATTTTATGTATTGTGTTAATTTTAAAGATTCGGTTATTTGATATATTCGATTATTTAAACAAATTTATACAAATATGATAATTATACTAAAATAAAAAGCATCTAATTATATGTAATTATATAATCTAATTATATTATTATTATTTTAAATGAGGTCACGTAAAATAAGTTAATATATTTTAGGGATCCCAAAGGTTGGGTGGGACTGTTGTGCTATAAATTAACTGATTTTTATGTTTGATGACGTATAATTTACCTAACTACGCTCGAGTTTTCATTAAATATGCATTCGCCAACGACAACGGGTCCTATATTTCGCACGGGAACGTTTCGTTTGGTCATTTTAGTTATTCTTCGCACGAATTCGTGCGAACCTTTATTTTTTAATAAAATATTACATTGTGACTGAAAATTCAGTCTTATTTTTTTAATATGCTTTCGTTACCTATCTAAAACACACACACACACACACACACCAGGTGTGCGCTAGCGTTCAATAAACAGAAAAGTCAAAATACATTTATTCATTCGACGTTATTCAAAATATTTCTCTCTCTTAAATTTCTCCTGCCAATAAGCTGTTCAGGCAATTCCATTTATATTGCACGTCTGAATTCCTCAAAAATGAAGTGAAAATTGTTTATTCATACAAAGTGGATAGAAAAGCAGGTAAAAAGCAGTAGATAAAAAATATATACATTTTTTTTTCAACAAACTCATCAACAATCTTCATGATTTAAAGACCTACGTTCAAATTTCAAAGTAAAAAAAATATATATGTAATGGAAATTTACTGGAATTGTTAGTAATTTTTTTCCATGCGTTAGAAAAATCAATTGACAATTTCGGTATGGAAGTCTTTCAATCAGGCGCTGTATTGTAATATGGCAAAATATTTACTAAATTCTCATTTTACTATGCTCACAATTTCAGTAATTACCTAAAACGGACTTCCTTTTCATTTATATTCTATGCCTACGTCTCTGCATAGTGGTTTACTGTGTTATGAAAAGTGTGATTTTACTCGCACAATGTGTTTCGGTATAACTCAGTGACCGAACATTTATTATTGTGTACACTGTACGTGTATTTTGTTTCGTTCGGAACATAACCCTTTTCAAAACAAGGTGGCGTTCGGAGGTAAACGAGAAACCACTATTTCTTGGGGAAATAGCATATTCGCGTCAAGCCTATATTATACGTCCACAAAAAGAGAAATCGTTTTTACTCTGTCCGTGCGTGCCACGGCATATTATTCACGAAATATTCAACGAATTTATCATCTGGTATGGAGTGATGTTATTATGAAAAACGACTGTGCGATGAACCAAAATTATTTCGCTCATCGCTGTACGAAAATATAATGAATTGGATATTAACATGAGCTCTAAATTACTCCTTTATAGAGTGACAACTTTTATGACAATAAAACCGATAGATTTCTTGGCGTTTAAAATCATAAGTCTGAAATGAATAAAACTGGACACGAAATAATATTTCGGACGAACTATTTAAATAGGTTCGTGTATTTCCTAACTTTTAAAGACCGCCTGTAAAATCTTCTGATTCTATGTAAACCCATAACAAAAAAAAAAAAAAAAGATATAATTTTAATGTATTTTTTTTTTTTTTTTTTTTTTTTGTATTAGTAAATTTATCGAATGATTGCATTTTTTAGCAAATAGAAACGTCAAATGATCATACAATAATTTATTCTATTTCAGTTGACATTATATTGACAAATTATTAGTACTCTTTGTTTTTATTTTACAACAGTAATTTTCATTTTTTTTCTTTTTGAGATATGATCATAATCATTACCATGTTATTTACATTCTTCATGGTCATTACACAGAATTGGAAAATTTAAATCAGTATCATTTATTCAGTGAGTACCTACATCCAAATCATTAAAAAAATTTAACGTTGTGCGATATTGTAGTCCAATAAATTTGAATGTATACACTATTTGTAGAAATATAACTTCGATAATCTTCTATTACAAGCTTATGCAATATAAAAATATTAAAAAATACAAAATTTTACCAATCATGAACCAGTCATTTGCAAATTCTGAAATTTATTTTTAAATTACAATTTACAATTATAGTTCGCGTGATCTGTGCTGATTATCTGTGATCGTTACGTTTTAAGACTGTATCTAATATAAAAAACCGGACATACTTCGCACGACGGATGGAATTCTCTTGACGGGTGTATTGAATTCTCTTGACGGGTGTATTGAATTTTAAAGAAACGATAAATCATTTCTTCAATAAAACGATTCTGAACGAGGGAAGTTAATAGTATAAAAATAAATAAGTAAAAAAAATGTTAGAAAAATGTCCAAAATTTTCTTGCGCCAAAATCTTTTCCATATTATTTTCCATGTGTGTTTAGATTTTCATATAGTTCGGATCAAAAAATGATGGTTTCCGAGTCGTTTTTGTCAAATTTTGAGTGTTTTTTTT
>JAIPRM010002033.1:0-33005 GCA_025469315.1 Stegophylla sp. TES_Ste_2020 | reverse complement strand
ATTGAGAAATTCAAAAAATGACCTCTCTGAAGTACAATCTAGAGGCGAATCCGGTTTCAAAAAGTTATTGATCGAAACTTTTGGACAAGTATTTCTATACGAAAAAGTGTTAACAGAAAAAAAAAAATAAACATCATTGTAAAAATACTAGCTTCTTCACTTTGTTCAGAATCTAAAAACGAAATAAATTTTTTTTTCGTTGTACAAATAAATGTTTTTGAACAAAATTAAATATGTATTATTTGTGAGTTGATGTATTTTATTTTCATGAGCTCCTTAAGATCTGGTTGTAGATGTACGTCATGACTCATGATGTACATTTATTGATATAAAAGTGACATAAAGTTATCGTATATGATGATATTTGGATTCGATTATTTTCACTGTCAAGTAAAGTGATTCACAAATCACAAGAATACGTCATTCCGAAAATTGATTTTAAATTCAGTGCGCAGCTATTAATGTCGAGTTCTACGAAACAGAGACGTGTTAACATAATTCCAGAACAGAACGACAAATTGTTTTTTGACTTTTTACCACATTCTAATAATTCTAAAAGTTCTATTCTTTGAATAATTACCTTAACTGTTGCAATATGATTTGATATATACTGGACATGGGTTTTAAATGACATATTGAACTAAGAATATATTAAAAATTGATTTAAAAGATTTTTTTTTTTGGCTGTTAATATAATGTTATTTATTCTTGTAGCTCGTGAACACAATCATGTTGTTGGCCACCCCTGTTATAGACCCATATAGGAATCCGGAGTTCTCATTGCTGTATTGTGATAACATTGTCCGATACTCGATTGATTTTTTACTTCTAATTCGTTTTAATTAGGATCTTCTGTTTAAAACACCACTCGTTTATAAACAAACGTTGGTATATTAATAATTTATAAAACCAAATAACATTATATAAAAATAATCGTATACTATAATGAATAATTTTAAGACATAAATACCAAAGTTTTCCACTCAAAAAAAAAAAAAAATTGCTGGTGCCTACGCTGAAGACCAAAATATCAATCGAATAATATTCGTTTGAACCACTTAAAGCCTGCAATCTGACGAATAGTATATTTTCGGGTCAAAAGCGTACGATTTATGAAAGTAGCCTTTGTAGGATTACATTAATGTTGCGTTTTTAATATTGGAACCCGAAACGGCAGAGAATAAAATAGACGACGTTTAGTTTCATAAAAAGATTTCTGACGCGTGTGATATACACTTATACATAATATATTATAGGTAATAAAATTAAAACGAAATAGATTTTTTTTTTTATTATTATTATAATTCACTCGTACGAGTACACGATGGCAGTGTTTGCGGGAAACGGGTGCGTTCCCATCAGGGATGGTCGCCCATTTATACGTGTTTATTTTACATTCGTATGAAACAACCGGAACACTGTTTCCTGTGTCCGAATGTATTTAATTTGCACCACACAGCAGCAGTGTATTTTGACTGCTCAGCTACGTTCCGACCGTATTTTCATATACGTTTATTAAAAAATGCATGTGTATGCATACATTAAATTAATCGATTTCGCGGTCAGTAATGGTTGATGAATTAGAAATCATTTTTTTTTCCATGCCTATCTCATGCACGCGCCGCGTTACTGTAGCTATTAACCAGCAGCTATACGAACAAGACTCTATAAAGATGTGACACCGAATATTCGACGCATGTAACATTGATTATAATAATAATATATTCAAACAACACGCAAACACGAAAACCGGTAGCTAGTATATTAACGCAAGCCACCAGTGTTGTTTCGAGTGCCTGAAGTTGGAATAAAGTACCTACTTGAAATATTGTTTCTCCTCTCTCATACGCGTCGCGCGCTCATTCGTTTTGCATTCGGCATTCATTATTAAGTTGCACATCATTTTAATTTCGTTTATTTTGGCTTTTTGTAAATTTGCAATCTGACATAAGGAATAATAATAAATGTCTTGTCCATCTGATGCTACAGCCTTACGAATAATCAAGTCTTTATCTTAGTGGTTTGTGTACTAAATATATTTTTTTTTGCAACTTTAAAAATTGCATTTGCGTTAACTAAATAATTCAAGACATGTTTTCGTACAACTATGAAAAAATACAACTAATATCAAATTAAAAATAAAACAGTTGCTTATACATAATGAAATAAAGAAAAATTAAATTATTAATTTATATTATAATATATCGGGGGTGGCCAAATTGTGGCTCATGAACCGCATGCGGCTCGCATTTTATTTCCAAAATCAAATTTAATTTAATATTTGTATGAATATTTTTTTTCTAAATCTGGTATAGCCTCTTTTGCGCCAAATTTACCTGTTTAAACATTTTCAGTCTTAAAAACAAATAACCAAATACCATTTATTATATCAATATCTTGTGTTTTATTTCATAAAGTAGTTATGATTTTATTAAAATAGGTTTCGGTTCAAATTTTGTAATAACAATAATAATTTTAAAAATTATAATAATAATAAATTAAAATACTATTAGGTATTATGTAAACATACATAAATAAATAAAATTAAAGTAATAATTAAATATTGAAAAAAAAAAAAAATCATATCATAGTAGAGAGCAAAAATAAAGTATGAATACATCTTGGATTAAATTTTATGTATTAATAATAATCAATACCTAGTTGAAAAATATGATTTAATCTTAATTCCTTATTCTAATACAATTTTATGTGATTGATTTAATGTACTCATAACGAGTTAATTATTAATTTTCAATTGCATTTAACGTTTTTTTATTTTGTTTAAAATTTTGAGGTTTTTGAAGTGTTTGGTATATACACGGAGGATATTTCATCGTAAAATGTATTAATCGCACATAAATTTTATCGAACGTGGATGGAATTTGAATATTGAAATACTGTAGAAAACTAAGATTCACATAAAAACTTTCAATGTATTAGACTGAAATAAAATTATTTTACGATAAAACGTTCGATTAAAATTATTTGATGTTTATACGCTTTATACAAAACCGTATCCAAGCATTTATCTCGACGACAGCGACAGATATTATACTACTTCAGACCGGTATATATTATAATTAGGGCCAGGATTTTAATGAACTAAAAAAATACCCAAAAAATAAAAAACGTCCTTAAAATATAATAAAAAATGTATAGTAATTTATACATTCTGCTGCAACTTTAACTTCACAGACTTTACAATACAGCACTAAACCAGAATAATGTACAAATAATAAATATCGATACGTACTCACGAAATTCAAAATAATAACTAAATAGTTCTCCGAGCGTCCGGTGATGCAGACACAGCGTTATTTATACTTGAAAAAAGCGTTTACGCAAAAATAATAAGAAGTTAATTTTTGCCCATTGCCGTTTCGCACCAAATTTACGTCTCAATATATCCGAACAAAAATATAGCAGGTTTAGAATTTTTGTTTTTTTTTATGCGTAAACGGGTAATTCTCAAAGAATCATACATACGTGAAGTACTTCAATTATTTAATGCAAACCCTACAGAGAGGATAAGATACTCTGTGCACAGGTGCTAATATTAAAATACTTAAAAACAAAATATAAAATATAATATACAGGTAACTAAAATGTATATCACAAGTATTGTTATTGTAACTACTATGCAATAATATATTTACTTTTTATATATTTATTACTATCGCTACCTGTGACGTCAGGAAGTGCGAATAAAGACAGAAAATTTAAATTTTATCCAGACAAAGATTACGTCAATTTAAATAGTTGTTTTTATTTTATTCGTACAATATATACATATTGTTTTAATCAACTAAATGAACAATTTATAATTATAATGCGGAAATACTTCTAACGAACTACAGTAGGGTTTTAATTTATGATTTGCTCTTGTCGCGTGCCAGTTTCTACTGAAAATACCACTTTCGGCTGCGCGGCAAAGTGCCCGCCCGAAGCGTATGCTTTGCCTTCCGTTTAACAGGCCAGTATTTTTTCGTCACATCACCCTGAACTAGATGTGGTTTGAAAAATCCATTCTGTTATGGTTAATCTGTAATTTACCTATCAATATACGAAAAAGAAGTCAGGCGAGCCAAAAGTGGATAACACTTAGATATTACTTGTTGATGAGTGATACTTAAAAAAAAAAATTTAAGTACCTCTCACGCAGTGTTGGTATTATCTAGATAAAATTATCTAAAAGATAATCTTGATAGTGACTTAATTGTTTTTTATCTTTAACAGATTTTATTATAAACTGCGAAAGTTACAAGAAGGAATCAAATAAGCACTCGATAATATCAAAATATTTTATCTTCATCGCTATCCTTTGAATTTTTTTTGGAATATTGATAATAGATTATGAGTTAGGAATAATCTGTATGTATAATAAACTAAATTAGGCACGTTTTAATAAGTTAATTTTAGATTCTGAACGAAGTGAGGAATCTTATGATTTTACAATGATGTTTATTTATTTATTTTTCTCTTTCTGTGAACACTTTTTCGTATAGAAACACTTGTCCAAAAGTTTCGATCAGTATCTCTATAGAACCGGAATCATACCTAGATGGTACTTTAAAGAGGTCATTTTTCTATTTTCTCAATACTTTTCTTAAAAACACAAAAAAACTGAAAAAAAATTGACAAAAAACGGTAAAATACGCCGAAATTTCCGTAAAATTGAAAATTACTTTTTGACATAACTTTTAAAATAATGCAGCTAGGGACTTGAAAATTTCACCAACCATTAAAAATAGATACGAGAACATTTCATAAAAATTTTAAAAAGATTTGATCAATTTTGAGTTAAGAACGGCATTTTGAAAATTTCGGAAATATCTCATTTTTTGTTAGTTTTTATGCAATAAAATTTTTGATTTTGATATTAAGACTTGAAAATTTAATATGATCTCACTGACATATATTTCAACTTGATCTGAAAAAATCTCAAAAATCGTTAGTCAACTTTTTTTTTTATAACCGTTTGAAGTTAGAATTTCGACTGAATTAAATATAAATATATTAACATATAAGAAAATTGGTTCGACCGATTGTTTTGAAATTTGGTGAATAGATACAGAGTTTCATTGCGAATATTTTGGTGCAATAAAATTTCTTACGGACAAGAAATTAAACATTTTACAAGGGTAAGACTGAAAAAAACTCGAAGAAAGTACGGACATTAAGAGGTATTTGTTATTTGCTTATCTTATCCTACGTACTTTTCGACGCTAAATTTAATGCGATACAAGTCTGTAATTACGGTGTGGCCTTTGGACTGCCGCCCAAATACATTTCTCAATGTTACAACGCCTTATCATTTGTCTCATATTACACGGACTGCCGTATATATGTATACACTATTATATGCATTTGTATACATACATGTATATGTATACCATATTAAATAACAGTATTTTTTTTCCTTTTGTAATCATTCCAAGAAGGTTGGTGTTTTCCTTATTGCCATCATGTGTATTTTTCGACGATGAATATGATGATGGTGTAAATTAATATCCATGTGCAACAATAGTTTTCTAACTATTTTATTCTATTTTGTAAATTCAATATTTTCGGTTATTATCTACATAGGTACCTACTAATTCACCTACATTGTCAAGTATGTGTAGCGGCCTAGTGGTAATGGAACCGGCCTAGCACGCGACACAGCACTTGGTTCGATTCTAGCCTGGTACTCCGAATTTTTGCATTTTTTTTTTCTTATATTATAAACTTCCTTCGTTCAGAATAGTTTTACTGAAGAAATGATTTATCGTTTCTTTAAAATTCAATACACCCGTCAAGAGAATCCCACCCGTCGTGCGAAGTATGTCCGGCATTTTACTAATTAGTTTACCTTATCAGTAAACATACTATGAGGGTCATTAATGAACATTTTAAAAGTATTTTGTATTTCATATACACAAAGTGATGTATTTTACCCATCCTTGAGTTTACACTCTGTGCAAAATATGCATCAGTTGTAAACCTATATATACACAGGCACGTACACAAAAAAATTTAATGGGGTGGTTGAAATAAAATAGTGGTATACATACGTAATTGGGAAATGTATTATGAACTTTCGAAAAAATTTCAGGGTGGGTTTGAACCCCTAAAAACCCCCCTTTTATACGTGCTTGAATATATATATTTAAATTATTAAATTGATGTTTATGACTATGAAATATTATATTTTTTAATTGTTACTGCAGCATTGTGCTATATAATCTTATAACAACATGTATCATCATATTAATAGCGTAACGTATATTTTTTTTAGGAACCAAATTTTCAAATTTGAAATTTTATACAAAAATTTTAGAAATAAAAAAAAATAGCTAAGTATTTTGTATATTTGATTTTCAGAAAAATATTAGTGTTTTAATATCTAATAAAGATTAATTCGTTCATTTTCCACAATTTTTTCAAGTTTGCAAATGATTTAATAATATTGTTAAATAATAGTGTAGTACCACGAATTGACATCATAATAGGTACCAATGTACCATTATTACAATGTATTTGACCAAATGAAAAAAAAAAGTCTTATACCTTACCTTTATTAGCGATTTAAGTATCAATATTTTTCTGAAAACTAGAGATTTACAAAATGGCTATTTTGAATATTTTTTTAAACTATAGTATAAGATTTCAAATTTGTAATGTTGTGACATAAAAAAAAAAAAAAAAAGAAAAGAAAAGAAGAAATATGTATACGCGTTATTGCAGTGGCGCAATGCTGTAGTAGTAATTTTCTATAAAAAAAAAAAAAGTTAAAAATTATTATTAGATTAACAAGAGTTATTGCATTTGTCAAATCAACACTGTGTATATTATAGGCAATACAAAATGAACGGAAAAAAATTAATGTAAACGCATGCCGCCGCTCTAGGCCTGAGCGCACTTAGTAGTCCGACGTTGAATCGCCACTGGTGTAGGTACCTACCGTTTTAAAACGTAATCGATGTACTTGCATATTATAATATTCACTCGCGGGTAGCAATAATTATAATATGGGTACGGTCGGAATCGTTTAACGCGAGTGCACGGTCTTGATAAATAATTGTAGGAACGAGAGAGGCGGAGGGCAATATCGGCAGAAAATACCCACTATGACGTCTTTGTTTTAATAATAATAATTGTACATTAACATCTTTCGACTCGTAAATTATCGATTACGCGGTAATGTAGGTACAGCAGTTGCTGCGTACGCTTACCGGCTTACGTTTTGATTTTGAAGAACGTGTAATAATCGCTTCACTGTGCTGCGCTCGTTTGTAGACGATGTTGACAGTGATCCCGACGGGAATTCTCTACGGGCGATCGTGCACGGTAATTATAATTACAGGTTTTTTTTTTTATTTTGCGCCGTGTTTGTCTGAACGTGTGCCGCTTTTCATAGTCCGATAGTTGATTTATGTATTTCGACACGAAACCGACAACGGTCGTTGGGAGAAGGCGATGAATAAATAATAATAATAAAACAGTAGCGATCGACGATCTTTTGACTAATAATATCGTTTACGTCATCACTTAATCATCATTAAAATATATTATTATAGTAGGCTGTTATACGTGTTTTGATGCTGAATTTGCACATTTTACTACGTTTTTACTATGTCCAATATTGTGTTTGAATTTATTATTAGATTATAATATCATACGAATATGATACTGTTAACTCTTAAGTCCATACTCCAGAGATATCGTAGATTATATCATAGAAATTATAAATGAAATTTATTATGCGAATTGGTTATCAGTGTACATTTAATTCTCCAAGTAGGTAATTTTTGGAGAGCTTTAAATCAGCTTCTAGGAGAATTTAAGGTGAATCAACCTTTTTATACAGAATTATAGGCACGTGCCTGCAACGGCTAATTTTGAGAAATTGATAATTTTTAATAATCTTGTGCATTTTACTGAATGCAGTGGCCATAATAAAATGACTTTAGAAATTGACGAAGTAATCATTTTCGACGATTAAATAATAATTTTCCGCATACTTAAAGAGCGTTTACATTTTTATTTAAAATACAGTAATATTGTTATTCAGAAACATAACTCTAATAACACTTTGTATAAGTTCTTGCGAAAACTGTGTTTATATGTCTTAAAATGTTGACATTCTATAGTTAGTTTAATATTTCAATGGTGAACAGTTTTTTCGTACCTTAAACGAGTGAAAAATTACCTAAAGAGCTGACCATAGGATTATAATTTAGAGTTACTTTCAAAAGAGAGTAAATAATTGAAGTTAGTTATTAAGTTTAAAGATTTTATTGTTTGAGTTGCAAAAAATAAACACAGACATGGAGTAATAATTAAATGTATCTTCCAGGAGCGTGTTTTTTCAAAGGTGCTGCTCGGTACTAAAAAATATATTATTCGCTTGACAGAAAATCATCATTTATTATATTTTTGGAGTTGCCATGGAAGCCGATTCCCATGGTTATTATGGAAACATTGCTGTGAAAAGATATTAATTACACAAAATATGTTACGAAAAAAATGTTTTATATACGTATGTTAAATTATAATATCAATATTATTTTATGTGTTATATATCTATGCCGATAATCCGTTGATAATATTAATTTGAATTCATTGTAGATTCTGAGTGGAGCAAAGAATCACCCACTCATTATAAAATTGACAATTATTGTTGTTTTTAATTTACCGAAGCTCCTCTTAGAATCGTTTTATTGAAGAAATTATTTGCCGTTTCTTCAAAAGTGAAAACTTTAGTATTATCCCATCTGAGGAGCGAAAAATACCCATGGTGCGAAGCATGTTTGGCTTTTTTTTCATTTGATAGTTATTACTCTTAGAAACTTAGATCATAAATCGTTTTATTATTTATAGTTTGTTTAAAATGCAGTACATTTAACATGAGTATCCTACCAGATGTGTGAAGAATACCCAAGGTGCCAAGTATGTCCGGCTGTTTTTGAAATTGTTGGTGTTTTTTTAATGAGTGGGAGCAGTGAGGCCCCGGGCATTTGTCCAGAATGCTCTCCCTCCCCCATAGCGCCGTAACCGATTGTGGACCTGCAGCGGTCTCGTGCACGCTGACGACGGATTCTCTGCCCGGTGGTCGCCGCCGCGGTAGAAAGCGGTCATTCGATCGGCTCGGTGAATCACGAGCACACTTCGACGTAACTAGATCACGATCACGTGCTTTTCACCGCGGATACACGATGAGATTTTTACAATAAATTTATATGTAAACCCGTTGTCGTCGCACACGGTCGCCGCCAAAGACTGTGTAATAATAATAAAAAAAATGCAACCAGATTATAATAATATTTCGCGTCGCACGTGGAATTTCAATCTCAATTTTATCTCCAGAATTCGACTCACGTTCGTATAAAGTTGGTTAAATTTAGCTTTTTTCTTATTGGCTATCGGCCGTGAAATTTTTTTTTTCTAATATATACCTTAACCAGTGTCATACGCAGAGGTAGAGGCTAAGAGGCAAGAGACCTCAAGCCCCCTCCCCAGTGACGTTAATTCCAAATTTGGTTCCGGGACCGAAATGTTCAATATAAAATATATTAATAAAATAATATATTCAATATAAATGTTCAATAAGGACCTACGACATAATGTCATAATATTATAACTCATAAGACGCATGCCATAGGCTAGTTACATCTCGCTTGTTCCCCCATATTGTCATATTGATATCACATGATATTATTTTTATGAGATTTATATTAAGTTATTATAAATATATATATTATATACATCACAAGTGTCATTCGAATCGTATGTGCAAGTTTTTCTGTAGTTTTCTCATTGGGAAATATAGAAAACATACTAAAAAAACAAAAAATTCATGCACATTTTTGGTTAATTATTATTTTGTGAAATCGATTTTATTCATTTTGCAATGCATTCAAAATAATAATCTTAAAACTTAATATTTCGCCTATTTACCACACCGAGTATTGATAATATTCGACGGAATTATCAGACTAAGTTGACTACTTTTATTTTTATGGAAATTTGAAAATATTGTAAATTTGTTGTTTTTAAGTTTTTATTAATAAAACATTGACGATATTCAGTGGTATAAAATTTATAATTCACTGCATTTAAAACACTAGCGAATTTGCCAGTAACATGAGATGCACGTCCAATTCGTATTAATATCAGGGCAGAGACTTTTAGATTTAAAAAATCACTGGGTATACAAGCACTTAAAATATAACTAAAATATAACTCTTATATGTTTTTCAAGCAGTTTGGTTAATAAAATATTAATGAAAAAATTTAGTATCGCAAATAAGGAAACGCGTTGAATGAAACTGAAGCTTACAGTTTTTATTAATCATAGTGGAGGTTTTGATAGGCTTTTTTTTTTTAATTAAGTCTTAAAAAGCAAAAAAAAAGTACCAAATATGTTACATTACAGGTTCAAAAATTTTCGTTTTAGCTGAATTATTTTCTTTTTTCGTCGTAAAAACAAATCTTTTGCGAATGTCATATACAGGTACTCTGCGCAGCTTTAATTATTTTTGTTTCACGCTTTGGTATGCTGCACATACGACGTGTAGATCAAAATACCCTGCACAAACGTTGCGTCGCCGCCGTCAAACCAGTCTCTTGTTGTGTGTGCACCGGATTCGTTGGACGAAATTTATCGGCTTGACCCGCTATATAATATAATACGCGTGTCCGCGGATAGACGTACGTTATCCACCACAGATCTTTTTTAATTTTTTTTCTTTCTTCGCGTTGCGCAACGGTTTCGTTACAATTCCGTCTATCTCGCCGTTTTCTAATTGGATAACATGTGACGTGTATATATATATATATATATATGTAAATAAGGCAGCCGCCGGCTGTTCACTGGTGTCACGTGCATTAATTATTTAACTTTAAATTATTATCGGCACTAATGCCGCGCGCGGTCGTCGCCCCACCTGCGTCTTGGAAAGTTTTTTTTTATTTTTGAGAATATTGCGTATTTTCACTGTAAAAACAAACGACTATGTAACAACGGCATCAGCAGCAGCACCTCGGTACGGTGAATTATTATAACACACGCATATCATATAACGAGTGTTTTGTCGTACGTGTCGGCCACTCGAATTCGGACACACACGTAGAGGGGTGTCGATGAAAATTCGTCTTGTTCAAATTATACAAAATATATTTTATTACATCGTTGTCGTCGCTATGTGTAATATATGCAAAATATATGCATATTTCGCGTGGAACATAATATTCCGTTCGAGTTGTTGTCGCGTTTCGTTCGAATTCAATTGTTTATTTCACGTTTATTATGACAGCACAATGTTGTAACCCAAACAAGACCGTTTGTCTGATGTAAATAAGACGGGATTCCAGTCAGCCAGCAGCAGCAATATCGAATCACAGCTTAAAACACCGTTATTCTGAAGTTATGACATTATTCGTCGTGTTCAACAAAATTAAAAAAATAGTGGTAGGTACTTATGTTCAGGTATCGAATTCAGTTTATCTCGAGTAGAAAGTTACATAATTTTTTACATTCACACCGACGAAAAAAGAAACAATCAATGGCAACGAATAGGAAATATGATAAACGTGATTTTTTCGATCCACTCGTAAAACTTACAGATGGGCGTCAGTTGGTGTTAATTTATGGTAGGTATTTACATTTGAACTTCGATACACATTGGTTTTAAATCGTGTTCAGTGAATTAATTGCCAAAAACTAGTAATGTAAATTTTTATTAAAATTGAAATTTTCGAAATTAATGTCTACCAATTAGTTTATTACTTCTGGATTATCCTTTTGTATTAAAACTTGTATATTAAGTACCCAATTACCTGTGCAGGTGTTAAAAAGTTATAGACAAATTAAAGAGACACATTAGAGTTGTCTGGTTTATTGTATTTTCATTTGCTGCTTTTATGTACTAACGACAATCCAGACATAATGACCTAAAATTGGAGGTCCCCCGGCATAGTTCCTGCGGTTTATATGCTAATTTATAATGTTTGTATAGTTATAATTACAGATATTATGTTGTTAATTTTTGGTGAGTTTGAAAAAATGTTTTAGACAATATTACTCTTATTACATTGGTATTATAGAACTCTAGGCACGAAACTATCAATTATGTTGCAGAGCGGATGAGCCGATATGTAATTTTAGCAAAGGTTCAGTTTTATTTATATTGTACAAACTAGATTAATAGTATTAACTCTTACTTAGTTTCGTTTAAAGTGATCGTTTCAATACATAAAACGGTATGAGTGAGGAAATAATGTAAACTAAAACACTTTGGAGTTAATTTTCTTGAAAGATAGCTATATCAAGTTTGAACAGTGCCTGATTTAGTACAATTTTTACTCGGGGCAAAGCATAAAATTAATGCTGTCCCATAATTCAGCTCCTTTCTAATATACCATTTTTATACTTATGCACCAGTTAACCTTAAAATAGAAAATAAAAACAGGCGAAGATAAGAAAATCGTTCAATTTCGTATAAAGAATTTGCCATAATATTATTTTCTATGAAATATGTATATCGAAATCGTATAAAAAACCACGTATTTCATCGATATCATTTTGATTGTCCACGTTAAACATAAACGTTACATTTTTTCTTTAAATATTGATTATCATTTATTTTTTCAACTGTATTATTAAACGTTTAAACAAATAAAATCCAACGATTGTGTTTCTGAAAGCTTATACTGCTAAGTTTAAGCCTTGGAGATTTTTTAAGAAATAATAATATTTAAACTTACACACACACACACATATATTTATATATAATATATATCATCTTGCACAACGTACGCACGATAATGTATAGTGACATATGACTCCGCATGACTTTCGTTTTGACATAACATCAGTGCCTGTATTAAAGTGCACAGCAGTCAGTTCACATACGTATTGACACAATGTTACTCGATATTCTGTGCGATAAATTTGTACTTTAAAAACGCACAATTTACCAATAGTGAAGTTAATACACGTCGTACCGGAACCACAGACACCGCGATTGTTGGACGCACTCGTTTCGCATCGGTCACCCCGGCTCAATGAAGTCAGTGTAGCGTTAAAATTAAAATTTGAAAGCGTCGATAAATCATATCGCGTTCGGTAAAAGTTTTCGAACGGTTGACCGTTGGGTGTTTTTGATTTTCAAGCGATCTCGAAAAGAAAATAGGTTATCGAGAATCTGGACGTTGAAAATTATTGTTATATATATTGTATTGTTTGAAAATATTCACGAAAAAACTTTTATCCGATGGCGTCAAAATGTTAGATGAAATCCGGTCTATCGTTGAACGATGTGTGTGTGTGTGTGTGTGCAATACAATTATTATGTGATGTCAGTAAAACGAAGAAAGTAAAACGCCGTACTATAGACACTCGATTATTGTTTTTTATAATGCATTACGATTTACACGCGTACCGTATACGTTTTAAACCACCAATCAAAATTTAAAGTTAAACAATGTATTATTGTTAACTCTGATAGCTAAATAATATGCAATATCATTTTTTCTCTAACATTTGTTATAGAATGCTTTATATCCAACGACCTATACTTTATTCTAGATTATTTTATGTAACACAGTCGAGACGTTTACTTTTTAAGATTGACTCCATCAGTAACGTATGAGAAGAAAAAAAAAATTACTGCTTCAGTGACTTGTCTTTTGTCGATTCGAAAAAACTTTCACCATTTGATCGTTTAACAAATAATATTTAAAATAATACTATCATACATTGATACGATTTGGGTATGAACGCGTGTTAGCTCATCGAAAAATATGACGAGACGTTTGATTCAATGGGACAAAAAATAATATCAACTTATTATGTTCTGGCGATTGGTTATAATTCCATTACTATAATGTTAATACATTAATAATCAATTTATCACTTAAACAATACTCGTGATGACATAGTAGTAGTCATAAATCACGAGTTTTTTTTTCTGTTCATTATCAAAACGGTAAATGATTTAGTGTTAGAACATATTCGGCCACAACAACTTTCTTCGACGTTTGCGTTCTTGTGCTCGCTTGTCAATTCATTATTATATCGGAATTTATTTTTGCGATTTTGTAGAAAGTCCATTCGTGGTATGGGTTGTGTAATATGATATCTAAGTAAAAATTAAGTATCCAAATCATAAATGAACTCTACACACAGAAAATGATTAAGTTTTAACGGTTTTCCGTTTCAGTCGAGTGTTATTTTAAACGGAACATTTCAATTGTATGATTTATATTTGACGTTTACTGTGACATTTATTCTCCTTAGTACGAATAGGTACGTAAGGAAAAAAACGTTAAGTTTAGTAATGGGTATAATAAATAATACAAAATACATAATAAAGTTAATTAAGAACTTACCAAAAAAAGGAAGACAAAAGTAAAGCAAATATGTGTTAGAAAGAAATTCCCAAATTTTTTTTTTTTTCATAATTTCAACCCTGAACAGAGTTTTTAATGGTAGGCATAGCCCCAAGGATAACATTTCTTGAGGTGCTTCGGCCCTGCAGCCTCCGTGTACATAATGACTATGGTCACATCCGACCATTTTGATAAGACCATTAGACTAAAAGAACAGCGTTGAAATAGTAGATATTTTACATAATACCCGACAGAAGTATTCCCACAAAATATTTCCGTTAAAATATAGCAAAACGCAAATATTATGTTGTAATATTTTCGTCGCTAAATTATAGATAGGTACAACAAAATATCACAGGAAATTTTTAAATTATTTATAAGCTTGGTTTATACTTATGATACAAAATACTTAAGGCCGTAACTGAAAATAAAATCCAGGGGAAATTTTTCACCAAAAAAAAAAAATCTTTTTTAAGATAAATTAATTTACATTTAATTTTTTTGTTTTCATTTTAGCCATTTCAGCAAACAGGTCTGAAAGTATTAAATAAATGAAACTATTGCTATATAATAAATAATATTATTACATACAACATAATATGCTATTGTATATTACAGACACGTAATTTAGGAGAAGGCAATGGAGCAATCGCCTCTACCCTCAAAAAAAAAAAAAAAACCGTAATGTACGTAGTTACTAGTTATTCATAATTAGTACATAAGAGACAAATTGAATGATGAATTTAAAAGTGTATCATATATTAAATTTATACATATTATATAATATTTATAATGCATATAGTTACATAATATTATCTATGATAAAAATCCGGTCTTGGGCTTTATCTCACTCGTGGTGGGTATTGATTTACAACGGTCAACAAGTATACCTATTTTAAAATATAGTGAACAATGTGATTGCAATTTTTTCAAGTTTCAAACATTCTGAAAATGTTGAATCGGCCTCCCCAAGATAAACATTTATTTACGTGCCTGGTATATTATACCTGATAGAACTGAATTAGCTCTGATATAAATTATTACATTGAAATCAACTTGCGAAAGCACAATATAATATAAGAGTATAAAAACGTTTTTGTGAAAGAATTCAACTGCAGGTAAAATAATATATTATTTAATTGTGAGGTTCAAAAATTAAATATTTTTGTTTATATATTATTACCTGCGGTAGCCAGGTCGAATTGAAAAATAAGGTAAGGCACTCGGTGTTTGTAAATAAAAATCACTACCTAGAATTTTTGTCGTTTTTTCTTTGGAATCGGTGAGTTTTATCACCATTTTTATGGTCCAAAAGTTTCCTCGGTGATTTAAATCATTTACTCGGCACTTTCAAGGGTCATATTTTTCAAAATCCCTCAAAGATTTTCGTGGATAAGGAAAATCTATCAAAAATTTAGGCAGAATTCAAGTTTTTTGAATTCAATTGATTTTAATTATTTAAATACGTAATTCCGAAATTAGAAATTTTACATTTTGGCTTGATTGCATTTCAAGATTTTGATAATCTTCTATTCGATCATTTTTTGGGTTATTCACAAGTATAAAATGTGTCTTGACTAAAAAAAGTCTTTTGATGGGCCGAGGATTTAAATTTAAAATACGTGTAGATTTCAAAGAGTATTTTGTTAACGACGTTCACGTAATTTTCCAGCCATTTTCCTACGTCGTTTCGCGAGCAAATGGTTTTGAGGGAGTCATTTCCGATTTACGTATGACGAAATATCTGAAAATCCCGTTCGCTTGTTGTTACACCTGTTGTTTGCAATAATTTTACCATATACTCATTTCGTCACGATTAAAATAAAAAAAAAACGTAGGTCAAGCGTTTATACACATACATGTTACATATTATACACACACGCACACGTTGTTTGTAATATAATTATTAATTTCCGCAATTCGATTTTTGCGTAATGATTAACACTTGCGTGTATTAATCTCGACAACCGAGGGGCGGAGGTGGTGGTATTCGCGAGTGTTCGTTAAGGACGTTTGCGCCGCCGACCTATGCGATTCCTGCGCTCTTACGAACGCGCGCGGGTTAGTGCAGGACGGCGCTTAAATCTGGTAAACCGCAGCACTGATTGGTCGTAATTTTCTTGTCGGTTTTATCAATATCATATATTCATACTATACAGAGTAATAATAATAATAACGTATGCCTATCACTACAAGAATAATAGGTTATTTTTAAACGTCAAAACCGTGTAAAGATATTATTATTTTTTACTAAATCACGTGTTACCGCTCTTTGACACACACTCATTATTATTATTATTATTATTATTATGCAGCGTTGTGGCTATATTATAATAATATTGTATGCATACCTTACGTTGTACATTCGCCTTGTGCACACGGTGCAAGGTCATACGAGAGAGGGGCGGATATCCTTATCATTATTATTGTTATTGTTATTATTATTATTAAAACCCACCGCCGCCCTTTGTAAGTCGTACTCGTTACACATTATAATAATATAAATGTTGCCACATAGTTGTTTTTATTGATTGAACGCTACACATCAAGACGACGTCGTAAAGCGGTCGGCTAACGATAATAATAATTAGTGGCACCTTACAGCAATAATTATACTATTATTATTATGTATAGTGCGCGAGAGTGGACGTAGAAAAAGTGCATGTAATAGAAATTCGAACAATAATGGTACGATAGATAAAAAAAAAAAAACGAATAAATTCAATAGCTAGTAATTAACTCGGCCGACGTGGCGCATACAGTTAAATGCATTCGATTTCAAGCCTGTAAGTAAATGTTTTATTTATTTTTTTTAATCTTCTACTCGCAAACGGTTTTCGTGGAGATAGAACTTGGCATTAACACCATTATTACTACAACGTTGGCTCTCAACATTACAC
Source organism: Stegophylla sp. TES_Ste_2020 (assembly GCA_025469315.1). Taxonomy (NCBI): domain Eukaryota; kingdom Metazoa; phylum Arthropoda; class Insecta; order Hemiptera; family Aphididae; genus Stegophylla; species Stegophylla sp. TES_Ste_2020. The sequence goes on along the minus strand of JAIPRM010002033.1, from coordinate 15,732 downwards.
TGATTTTACTGCTCTTTCTTGGGAAACGAAATTCATTACAGACTCGGGTAGATCACAATAGATGTACACTTGTTTCGCGAAGTTCGCATTTAAAATAAAAAAAAGCCTGACATACTTCGCACGACGGGTGGGATTCTCTTGACGGGTGTATTGAATTTTAAAAAAACGATAAATCATTTCTTCAGTAAAACGATTCTGAATGAAGGAAGTTAATAATATAAGAAAAAAAAAATGTTCGAAAAATGTCCAAAATTTTTTTTTTACCTACATTTTCAAAATTTTCTTGCGTCAAAATCTTTCTTATATGATTTTCTATCTATGTTTAAATTTTCATAAAATTCTGATTAAAAAATTATGATTTCCGAGTCGTTTTTGTCAAATTTTGCGTAGTTTTTTTAAAAAAAAAAAAATTGAAGAATTGAGAAATTCAAAAAATGACCTCTTTAAAGTACAATCTAGAGGCAAATCTGATTTCAAAAAGTTACTGATCGAAACTTTTGGACAAGTATTTCCCAACGAAAATTGTACACAAATAAAAAAGTCTGCTAATTTTCAATGTGAACCGATAGTCACAAACGGTCGACGGCAACTTGTTTGAATCTTGTGTTCAAGAACAAAACTGCAGCAAACATACATTTCTATAGAAATCGTAATTATTTTCCAACACAATATATTGTGTTATGCACTTTTTTTAAATTCAGTTTTGCATGATTTTTCTTTTCATCGAAATAAATATTTCTTTTTGAAAGCATTTTAAGGTATTATTAGTGCATTTTAATCATATTTTAATCTGCACACACAGCAGTGAACCATTCTGTTAGAAAATTAATCGACTTACGCTTACTTATGCTTACGAGATACAACACATTCATAGTAGTTTCAGCAGTCGTACGATAATAATTAACAGTCACATAACGAAATCTTTGGAAATGTTTCGGGGCGTATGCCTATATACGAATTGGAAGGCTTGTTTAAATATTTTTCAACGGAACTAGAACACCAACGACGACGTGATAGTTATAGTGTAATCACGAATCCGCGCGTGTTTTATTCTCTTCCGAACCGACTGACCGACCGACCGAGTGCTATAATGATATATGTATCGCGCCATTCTCGGTTCATTTAGAATTCGAATCGCCCGATATGGTATTCGCGAGATCTCTGACCTCTGACCGGACCGACAGAGTAAATCCACGCGTGGCCATCCTTAAAGCGCATTTGACTAAATCGTGTTGAAATAGTAATAACCATTTACCTTGTTGTTAATCTGTATTTGTTTTACTTATGTCATGTATACAATAAATATAGCTTATAAAATTTGTATTAGAAAATATTTTCATTTTTTATTTTAAGAGGCTTCGCTGTCACTTTGCCGCTGTAATTTATTTGTAACACTTGTTCAAATAAAAGTTCAAAATATTTTAATGCCGATGATGACAGTAGTTTATTATTGTTATTATTTATCCATTATAATATTATTGCAAAAGTTAATTGTGACTTTTAATTTAATATTTCCAAACGCAGTATATGCTTTTTTTATTATTTTGCATGATAATGATTTTTGTAAATTAAGTCGGGCCACCCATTTAAGACATTTTATTTGAAACTTTGAATATTTATCAAAGAATGGCGTAGAAGCCATACTAAAAATACAAAATGATATTTTTAGCTTTTATTCATCTAAAATGATAGATACTATGTTTTAAAATTCATATAATAAATTAGAAAATCATATAACTTTGAATTCAAAACACATTAAGCGCAAATTATATTCATTAAATTACAATCTTTAGTAATTAATACAAATTTTTAAACCAAAATGCATACATTTTATCATAATATAATTGAATAAAATCATGTTGAAAATAAACTTAGGTTATTTTGTTAATAAGCCAGGTTTGAATAATATTTAAATGAAAACAAAATTGTATCCTTTTTTATTCCATAAAAATATTAATTAAAAACACAATTAGTACCTACCTAAAAATATAAATTAATAATAATAACAGTCTTCAGGTAAAATAATTTTCATTATTTTAAAAATTAAAGTACATTTAAACAAAATATAAAAATTTTAATAAATCACAAAACATAATGAAAGAACTTATTAAGGTCCTAACAAAAATAAAATAAATCTTATTCACAGTCAGCCATAAAAGTATTACTCAGTCCTATTTCATCAACTAAATTCACAGGATTTAGCTGACAGCGGGAGATCAATCCAAAATTGTTTCCTATTTTCTAGCATAGCTGGATCGAGTTTTTTTAGTATTTCTTTTTTTTTTTTATTGGGAGTGATTCCGCTTGGCTGTTCAATTTTTTAGGGGCATATATGCTCGTACCGACGATCATTGACTATTTTTATAAAGACCGATCACTATCGTAGTGGAGCCACAGACTAGTGTTTGCAAAGTAAACGTATACAATAGCACTGCGTTGAAATAACGATAATTAGTACTGGGTTTATAGTCGTGGCCGCGAAATGTGAACGCTGACTTACATTTGCATCCTGATACCTTGTGATCTTTTCCAACGCACTATTGATAGTACCACCGAATTACGGCCAGATTCTAATTCTCATGTAATTTAATTCACTTTTCAATTGTAATTAATCAAATTTGTTTCGCTATTCGTATATAGGCACGTCGTACGTATACGTAATACGTTTATTTATTTATTACGATGATTTATGACAAATACGATCGAGGACAAAAACGTACAATCATTGAACACTCAAACGGATTTTGTGGGGGTAGTTAATGGTTTTACTTATGCCATCGGAGTGGTACAATAATTGTTATCGTTTTTAAGCCAACGTAATTTAAACATTATCCTTGCAATTGATTTGCCCTCGCTCTTCTCGCAATGGCCATTCCGAGACTATTACCCATCGGCACATATCCGAATAATAACGTTGGTCTTCCCGTGGCGGCACGGGAGTAGACATTCATACGTTCTTGATTTTTAATTTTTGAAGAATTATTTTAAAAACATATTTTATTTAACGTAGTTAGGATGGTAATGATACATTATTAAGCAATTAATCTAAAGCAGTGTTTCCCAACCTTTTTACTGTGACGACCCATACATTTATTTTTTGACAACTAGGCGACCCATTTCTTCCACCAAAAAAAAAAAAAAGAAAAATCAATTAGGTGTACATTAATACAGTAACATTAATGATAATTTGTTAATAAACAACTTTATTATTTAATTTAGGCTATAAAATCCATTACAAAATGCTGAGTACGTATTGTCGTCAATTACAAATAATATTAAAAATAATCTTTAATTTAAAATATAATTCAGGAATAACTATAAATAAAAACAAATTGACATAATATTAAATAGGTATAATGATAAAATTAATGTTATTGCTCATAGTAGTAGTAAAAGTAATAAAAAACTAGCAAAATTGATTTGCAAAAAATAACAACGTTTCGTGACAAATATTTTAAATTTATTGTTATTAATTTTTTATATTTAGTCATTTTATTTTTATTATTTATTCAGATATTTTCTTTTTATTATATTCCTTTTTTTGTTAATGAGCAACGACCCATTAAAAATATTTGGCGACCCAATTTTGGATCGCGACCCATTGGTTGGGAAACGTTGATCTAAAGTATGAACATTTAGGAAAAATGTATGTTTATGAGATTGACAACTTTTAAATGCTGTGTAGAGTATGAACTTAATCAGATAAAAAGTTCTTAACCTTCTCTGCACTTTTAAGATCTAAAATAGTTCTACTATAAATATTAATATATATATATATAAATATGTATGTATAACTAATGGTAATGAAAATTTCGAAAATTTGAAGTTAACTTTTATTTTATAACCATTTAAACTCTAAAGTTTGTATTTTGACAGAATTTATTAGTTTTACATACAATTATACATTTTGACTCGTATAAAATCTGACTATAAATTTGGTACATAGCTAGAGAATTATATGGTGAATATTTTGGTGGGAGAAAATCTTTAAAGTGAAAATTGTTCAAAATTTCAAAAGGTTTATACTGAAAAAATCGGAAAAAGTACAGAAAAATTTACTAGAAAAACCGAAATAAAGAATATTATGAAATCAATACTAGTCATTTAGTCGTTACTCCAATTATTATATATTTATATTTATTAATCATTGGGGTAAACCAAATCAAAGTCCCTTTATTCGACATTTCGAACTTTTTTTCCAACCTACACATCTGAAGATATTCGATCAATGTTTCTCAAATTTTGTATATATATTCTATACCAAGTGTGTATATGACATATTTCTCGATATTATTAATTCGTAAGTGATTAATTGATTTATTGAGAATTAAAAATTGTAATATCGCCATACTAAATTAGGTATTGCTCGATTATGGTTGTCATATAATATCGAATATACAACACACGTAATGTGTTGGAAAACACTACCGAAGTCCAAAAATAGACTTACTTATCGTTTGTCCATCAATGTTATCGTGAATAAATATTATACATAATGCATTTTTTTATTTATTCGCATGAGAAATATTAGTATAGATCACTCCAATAATAGTATTGGGCGGTTGCTCGACTTTTGAAAAAATAATTGTTAATTTAATTTGACAGTATTATTGAAAAATAATTGTGAAAACTTTAAAAGCTCTAAATCCAGTTATTCCCACAAAGAACACCATTTAAAAGAACGTCCATGATTTATGAATACATAATAAGAGATCAAAATTAATTTTAGAATTTTAATGAAGAAAGAAAATATCTCACAAACACACATATACACACAATAACTATCAGGTTCTCGACTCAACTTCAGTAAAAAAAAAAAAAAAAAAACCAGAAAAATAATACCACCTGACTATTAAGTTACTATATTAAGTCATATAAGTTGTTAAACATTATCTAAATTTTTTACTAACAATTATTATTGTATATCTGAAACTCTACTCAGAATCCTTTTATTGAGAAAATGATTTATCGTTTTTTTAAATTTCAACCCATCCACCAAGTCTCATTCGAGGAGCGAAGAATACTCATGGTGCGAAGTATGTCAGAACTGTTTTATATTTTTTCGTTAACTGTCGTACGTTGAAATAGATTTACTAAAAGCAAAGCCAATAAAACAATTTAAACCAAATACCCGCTGAGAAAAAATATTGTACCACTTGAAAGCAAATTCGCAGCGGACGCCATTAAAACACATGCAGTTAACAAAATTTATTTTTTCTCGTCACGCTCGACAATTCCGTTCACATTACGAGTTAATTTGTAATTAAATCATAAATGTTTTATAATGTCACTATGGACGCTATAGTCATAAAAAATGTTATCCTATTTACTATAATATGAATTCACACTTAATACGAGTACGTACAAAACAGTTAATACTTAACGTAAATTAGGTATTAGTTTCTATGTTAATAGTTCACTTCGCTGTTTTTTTTTTTTGTCTACACTAGAAAACGAGTGAATAATATTATTGTTATTATTTTGTTTTAAAAATTTTACAACCGTCGTGTACCTTCCGCAGGATTTTCTCTAATAGCTTTCTATAATAATTGCGTTACGTACCTGTATTATATAGTTACTACCATAAACACACTATTAACATGCACACAACATTACTGCAGCAATATTATGTCTGTTTACGGACACCTTGATACAACCTGTCTACAAAAGACGTTTTTTTTTTTTTTTTTATCTTTAATGTCCCGTCGTAAGAACAATTTATTGTAAACGTCATTCTTCGCGTAACCATTGCGTAGTTACTTCTGACGAACGGACAAAATCTTTTATTCAAGAACAGGGGTTCAAAACTGTTTGCACTTAAAAACGATAAATATATTTGCACACGTTACACACTAAAAAAAGTTTAAATACACGGTTGTTGAAAATTCACAATATTATTCAAAAATCGTAATTATTTGCAGAAATACACAGAATACAACGAAAACTCTTTGTCACAAAAATGTCGTCCGTTATTCAGAGGGGTGTTCAGCTTGTAATGAATACACCACCCCACCCCGTTTCCGAATAAATATCCGCTATTGGGAAGTGTCCGCTATTTAGAGGTGTCCGTTTGGGGAGGTTTCACTGTATTCGTATTATTTAAAAATGGGACAAGCTTCGCGCAAAAGGCATTTTTTGTTTCTCTGTTTTGGGATGCTCCTTAGTAGGTGTGATGAATTTTAAAGATAATGTGCATTATTTCTAATTTACTCTACACATTTGGTTTCTTTGAATTTGTTTGTTTGAGCACTCATGTTACAGTTTGGCATGAATTCTTCTTGAATTTATTTTTTTTATAGTTTTATAACAGAATTTAAGCCAATTAAGAAAATTTTCCATTTCATAAATTAATTTAATATCTATTTCATCGGTGCATGGCTTGAAAAATCCTAGTCTGTCAATAGTGACAATACGCGTATAGTCGGAAATATTAATTGGGCGTTGATTGACACGACAAGAATTAAGTTCATAAAATCAAAAAAAAAAAAAAAATCCTATTATTAATATTAACGTAATACGAATACTAAAAAATAAATTATTAAAGTGTTCATGGCTGTGTTTTCGGCTACAATCTATTTGCGCGAATTTACCTTAAGATGGTTTGGAATATGTTTGAAAAGCATAAAAATAAAAATGAGACGAGGTGGTCGATTGGTTTTTACTGATATGTTTTGAAAAGCGCAATAGGTAAAATTGAACGGTAATCGGGGTCACACTTTCTGTTGCGTGTTTTGGCACTCGGTCCCGTAGCTTCGCTCCACTCAAATTTCAATCTGCATACATCACTTGATTTGCTGTGCAACGTGGAGACATTTCGGTAATTATCGTTAAGCTCTTGTGTAAAAAAAAAAAAACCTAAAGGTACTCAATCGTGTTGTGTTTGCGTTCAAATATAAAAAAATGGAGGAGGTGCGCAATCGTGCGTGTTGTGTAGTGAAGTGTCACTAGGAATATTCCTAAACCTCTTGGGAATATTCCTTCAAAAAAATTAAAAAATTAAACGATTTTGAGCGCATTGATAATATGAGTTTAAAACAGTAAATAATAAAGAAACCGTAATATAGTTGGTGTACCAGCTACTTTATTTCGCATCTACTTTGCTTTGTTAAGCATAGTAATAATAATTATAAATGTTTTTTTTTTATTATTTAAATAATTACAATCTTTACACTCACGACTAGTACACACTTAAATTAGATTTACATCGAATAAATGTTATTATTTTTTTAATTACCCAAATGTATAGCTTTTCTACAATAATATTTTTAGTAAAAATACATTTGTCATTCGGTTCAGTCACAGTTATATATTGAATTAAACATTGAAACATATTTTAAACAAGATTTTTTAAAAAAAAAATATAATATTCCCGATAAAATCCCCTCGTCAGGAATATTCCCCGGGAATTTGCAAATCACTAGTGTTGTGTTTGCGCTCAAATAAAAAAAAAAAAATAAGGTAAGAAGTTTGCAATCGTGTTGCGTTTTTTTCGGGTAAAAAGGGAAAAAGGTGCACACACAGTCGTGTCGCTACACCGATTGGGGGCACGCGAGTAACCCTGAACAACTCCGCCGCCGACGTGCAAACGCCGTTCCCGTCCGATCCACCATCGCGTCACGTCGCCGGAGAATACGCAACGTTGTTATTATCTCGTTACATTGGGTTAGTTATCGGGTGCAGACGTCTCGCTCGCGGGGGACGACCGGCGCAGCTGCTGCCGTCGTGCACATCATGTCCGTCAAATTGATTTATAGTCCGCTCGGTCGGCGGTGGCGGTAGCCGGCACGCGCGTCGCGTGGGCGGCCGGCGGATATACCTATTATAATTATTATTATTGTCTGTGTAACGCGCGCGCGCGCGGCGGTTAACCGAGTTAATTATATTATTTTCGTTTTCGTCGACGTGATGATACATATGAATCATACACACACACACACATAGGTAACGATCTACTACTACTGTGCAGAGATCTACCGGCAAAACGTGATCCATAATCATATTATACTTGTAGTGGCGTGTGGCCTGGTTTTCCATAGTAACCATAACTTCCGAATAATATTATATAACATAATATTATTGCATATGGCAAATTTATAAATGTAATTGAATATTTTTTTACTGTTCATTATGGTTACTGTCTTTTATTAAAAAAAAAAAAAAAAAACGTATCTTGTATCTTTTTCGCCAAAAAAATTAAAAAGACACAAGATACAATTCACAAATATTAAAAAATACAAAGGTAAAAATGTATCTAAGATATGTGTCTTAAACCCAGTGCTCACGACATTTTTTTTGCTGATAGTTTGCTTGCGAGGAGCTGTGATTGCAACCGTGTTTTATGGTTAAGTGATTTAAAATTATGTCACTGCTGGCTTGTTTACGTGAACGCGAGTTGGATTTCGGTGATTGAACATGTGCTATTTTCCGTGCTTTGGTAGATTTGTGTGTGAACCAATCAGAAGATAATATCTGGTCACTTGAGTCGTAAAAACACCGTAGTGTGATAATTGATAATATTTAAAAATGATACTCCTTACTATTTAAACTATTTTAATATATTTTTATTATTTATTTTATTTATACTATTCAAATGACACTCGTAATATCATATATTAATATTGGCGGTACAGGACGAATTTCGCAGACAGGCCATATTGCTCGAAAAAGTGTTTACATACATCATTGATAGAAAATAACAAACTAGGGGTTCAAGGTGGTGAGGTGATCCCATTTGCCCTTTTTTTGGAAATATTCCATTGGGCTTGCACTTGCCGCACTTAAAACACGTCAAAATACTCGTTACGTCTCGTGCGGGTTGAAATCGATATCGCGACGTGGTCGAGTGTGAAACGAAAACTAGTTTGTTTTCGCCTCTGTGACTTTACTCGCTTTTCGGATACACTCACACGCGATCTGCATAGCATTTTATATATATATTTTGCAGTCATAAACACGCACACGGGCTCATTGCAAGTAAAAACAAACACGAATGCAAATACATATACACTCACACACGAGCGCGCGCGCGGAAGACAATAAACAAAAAGAACGAAAAAAACAAAACAAAATGAATCTAGTAAATATAAAAAAAAATAACCCCGTAATGGTAGATCTGTATTCAGTTTAAGAACGTGTGTGCGTGTAATGTATACCACACCGTTGGTTAAGCTCGAAAACGTCTGGTATTAGACCATATTGGAATCAAGGTCGTCGTGGCGGACATGCATGCGGACTGCTTTGGACCAGGGGCACTGTTGTACTGCTGTACTGTATGTGAAAAAAATCAAAGAGAATTATTATTATATATTTTTTTTGTGACCAATTAGTAAGAATTTCTAAAGCAGACACTAATGAAAACTCGAGAATATCCTTCAAAAACGCGGCAAACATTTTTTCTCATTTAATCCCGCTGCTACTGCACTAACGAGTTTTCAATCAAAACAACGATCGAGCTGCATCTTTCCGGTGCAGTCTAGACGTGCAAAGGTCTTTACACTTCGAACACGTTTCGTAGAATTAGCAGCGTACAGTATTATTACACCACTTGAATGTTTTTAAAAATCTCAATCTTATTTTTCCTTTTATACGGTCATAATAACTTTAAGTGATCGAAGAATTTACCTATAAGTCTAACTCTAATAACGACGAAAAGACTTCATATTTTATTATTATTATTATTATTATATTAGTTTCAATCACAATATTAGTGTTGTAAGAAAATAATAACAATGTGTGAGCTGTGGACATTGAACTAAGTGTACAATGATCATGTAACAGACCTCTTGATTCACACCATTCCAATGTTTGTTATCAACAACTAATATTTTGCTAACTATATAATACTAAAACGAGGCAAGTCAGAAAAAATATTGTGTCATCAAAATCACAAATCTGCGTAATACAATTCTCATGTAAGCTGATAACATCCAAAACAATCTGTGTAGAGGACTAAAATAAGTACCCAGACATGGATAATAAAAGAATTAATAGAACATATATAATGTAAAACAATAAACATCATAGTATACTCATAAGCTTCTTTACTTCGCTCAGAATCTAAAATTTTCTAATCCATTTACTGCATATTATTTACATTTATATTCGAAAAAAACTGCAATCTGTAGAAACTCAACTGAAATAATCACCTACCAGGAAGATATATAAAAATAAACAAAACGATAAAAAAAAATATGTCTTGCATTAGTTTAAATGAGTTTTTAATATATCCAACATGTGAAGTAGTCTTTTATGTTCCATTATAATGTATTTAACACTATAAAAATAATAAAGAAATTGCTCAAGCAATTGAAGTTAAGTTTTTTTTTAATTTTTTTAATGAATACTAAACACGTTTTATTACATTAATCCTTTGTGATAAAGTGAAATATATTATTATAATGGTTTTAATGAAATGGCCTTGAGCTATAAATATTGATACATATTTAGACGGCATAATAATAATACATAATAATTGGTAAATTATTTTAGATTAACATTGAAGGTAGCTAGTCGTATGCTGTTCTCTTTAGGTTCGAATAAATTCAAAAAAGAATTTTTTGTACTATCATTCTCTGTAATAGTTCAAAATGAATTCGTTGACTATACACAATATAATGATAGTAAATAATATGAGGAAATTTATGATCGTGATCTTATTCGACTTCAATAACCAGGCCATGATATTTCAATATCGTTAAATTTTTATTGTTTCAGACGAAATCGAACTAGGCACTTAATTTAATTATCTCCCGAAAAGCTTTTTAATATCCTCGCATGCCCTTATTTTCTAGTTTAATATTTTTTGGTGTAGTAATCGTTTGTAATTTTTTTTTTTTTAATAAACTTTTCTTTTGGAGTGGTAAACGGGAGAAGTAACCTCTGTTTACGACCAGTTGTTCGAATAACGAATCTGTCACAGTCAATACTTGATATATATATATATGTATATAATATATTATATAATATAATAAAGAGTGTTTATCACGCTTCTGTGTCGTGCACGTTCAGGAATTATTTTGTGTATATAAAAAATAGCTGGATAATAAGTTTTTGTCAAAATTTATCTGTTATGAACACGATAATAAATTATATTTTGTAGAATACACACGACAGCTTAGTAATTTGATTAGTCTACCTTACCTGTACTAAATTGATTTTTCTTCTCTTGTTTTGATCAAATCTAATGCTTTTAGTTGAAAAACAAAATAACTGTAATAATATATTTACTGTTGTGAACTCCATAAATAAATATAAAATTAATAAATGTCTTAAGTTATTTCGGTAGCTTTTAGCGTGTCGATTCTCGGGCCATTGTTATAATATATAATATCTAGTCATTGTTATATATAATACCAGTGAACACACTTGTTCAGAATTATTAGCGGTAGTACGAAAGATTTAACTTAATAAAAAAATAAAATAAAAACAAATTGTATTTAACACCGATAGACGATAGGTCTAAGCAATTAAAACACTTCTAGTTTACTTCCGCAATATACTTCGAAATGTCATTAAAAAAAGTACATTAAATACTTCTGTATTTAATTCGTTGTGATTTATGGTTTCAACATAAAACACTTCTTTTTCAAATTTATTTTCAATATTAGGCTTCAAAAGCAATTGGTTATTCTTACAACAACTAATACTTCATTTATTTATTTATTTATTTTTAAATAACATTTTGTTATTAATATTATATAGTAAAAATTACAAATAGATTTTTATTAAAAGTTATTGATAATACTCCTCCTATTGACAAAAATATCATGCTCAAGTTTATATTGTATATTTATTTTTTTAATGGAATCGGACGTTAATATTTATAAATTTAAAAAAGTTACATAGTTGTATAGTTTTTAACCTATTGAGGTCATGTCTCCTTTTATACTATTGTATAAAATCACGACCCCCTTCCGCTATACGATTAATACGATATTTTATATACCATATATAATATATAAGTACGCCATGACTTTAATTAATAACGTTGGGTATTGATTGGAATAATCCAATACTATTCTCCAAATTATTGAAGGTAGCATTTTTACACAATAATGCCCAATAATTTATTTATTTTTCAAACGGGCATAATAACCCAATTACATACATAGAGAAAAAGTGTACAGTGATGCAGATGAAAATCAATTACCTAGATCATAAATAATGCAAAGTAAAATGTAAATAATCTGAAACAGCATTTTTATATTTCAAATACGGTCCCCAAATATTTTCTCGCCTCCCCTGAAATTTCGTCAGGCCTTCCTGAGGTAGGGATGCGCCCCTCAGATCGAGAACCCTTGGCATAGAGCAGGGGTCTTCAACCTTTTTGGGCAGAAGGCCATAATTTTCTTCACGAAAATCTTGCGGGCCATACAATCGTATTTAGAATTTTGAAGCCCTGGAGCATTTTCTTACTGTTTTCTTTTATGATAGCTATACCTAATTATTTTTATAATTTATAGTGGAAATCACGTACTTTTGGCCAGCCCCCCCCCCCAATGAAAATTCACGAACAAACTGCGTAGATATTTAGCACGTAGTCGCACTTATTTTGAAATTCACACCCTCTTCTCCCCCCCACCCAAAAAAAAAAACTAAATTGCTGCCCTCTTCCATGAATTTTGTTTTTTGTAGGTCTACTTTCGTTTTGTCTACTCGCGGTCACAAGCATAGGTTAGTTTACTGGGTGTTTGTTCGACTCTACGTCGCATATCTCCCAATTTTTTCTATAGTGTTAGTCGTTTTAATTTTATCAATATAGGAAAAATATGTACTAAACATAAATTGTGATTGTGGGCCGCAAATAAAGATAAGGCGGGCCGCCAGTTGATAACCCTTGGCATAGAGTGTACAAGTTTTGGTGGAACCTGTGATCTGTACACAGGGCTGGATTTAGGACTAGGCTACATAGGCTATAGCCTAGGGGCGCCATCTCCGTCTTGGGAGGGCGCTGAGCCGTGGAAGGTGATTTCTTTTTTTTTTGTAGATACTAGATATAATTCCTATCTACAAATTTCATTTACCATCTACTAGAATACTAATCTCACTCAAAAAAAATTTAAGACTTAATTTTTTAGGTTGACTTAAAAATAATTTTAAATTAATCCATTTTACATTTTTATATAGCCATAAAATTGGTAAATTAATAAGAAGTGGGGCTCTCAGCTCTTATTGAATAAATGATGTTCTATGAAGTGGAAATTTGTATTTTTATTAGCCTGGGGGCGTATTTTAAGTAAATCCGGCCTTGTCTGTACAATGTAGTACATCATATTTCCGAAACGTAAGAATTTAATCGAGACTATTGTTTTAAAAACTCTTGATTAGATTTTGTTATGTATAATAATACGTGATCCAAACGATCGTAGCTTTAGAGTTTAGTGCTACATCATAATACGTGCACGCGAACGAGAACAATGACAAATAATATTATATTTTATAATCGGTTCGAATATTAATGACATATATATATATATATCATTTCCTTTTTTCTTTTGATTCCTTAATTTACGGATTACCTTCGACTGTTTTTTTGTTCCCCCTCTCCCCCCAAACCTTCCCCCTTCGTCGCATCGCGTTTTCACATTAATTACATACTTATTATTATACTACGCAATAATAATAATATGTACGTAAAATTATTACGATACTTGCCGGGGAAACGGACGACGACGCGCCCATACACATACGCGATAACTGTACTCTGTTACCCAATACACGTGTACACACGAGCCGCCGATCATTCGACCGTGCACAAAACTTTTTAACCTCGTTTCACGCTTCGCTGCTGGTACAAAGGACGTCCGTTCTTCTTATCCCTGCGCCGCACAGATCTATAAAATAATGATTTACTATACTCTATGCGCGTGTGCGTTGTTCTGTTCGGGCATTTTTATTTTTATTTTTTTTTTCCATTATAAATTGCCAAACGAAACGGACTTACGTGACGTGAAGCCACCCGACCCTCCTCTTGGGGGGGGGGGAATATAGTGTCACTACACGCACGTTAATATTGTATGTTATACCGACGAAACTCCGGCTGTAGTAGTTTTTTTAACATGTTTATTAACGTGTATAATACCTAGGCGACGATCTGTCGCAAGAAGCCCGACCCGACTTGCCGATGCACGCACTACACATGTGACACGTCAACCGAGAAGCGTTTGTTCGTCGAGAAACGGGTTTAATAATAATAATAATAATGGCTGGTAAACAATGCGAAATTGGATTTTGTGTCGTTAGCGGAAGCGACGACGTGAATATCTCGACGAGTATCTCAATTTACTCGTGTATTATATTGTTATTATTATACGAGGTGCCCATTGTGTAATGTTTTTTTTGTATTGTTATTATTATTATTATTTTCAAACACTTGAATGCTGATCGTGGTTGGTCGTGGTGGGCGCAGTGACGGATCGAACGTTTTCGTAATAACAATTCCAATTGACCTGTACTTGGACCGCGGTGGACGCGCGTCATTTGCAGGCAGCACGTAACCGCCTTAAGCTGCGCATACACTGGACCCGAACTGGCCGGTCCGAATTTTTTCGGCTATAGGTGCATTGATAGTCCCCGAATTTTCGTTCCGAACTAAAATAAGTAAATAGCTGTACAAATGATTAAATAATCATATTTCATCGTGACTTGTGATTGTAAACGATAGTAAACCACGTATTGTGCTTTCTACAATAATTATTCGACAGTTGTTGACGAATGCAGTGCATGGTGTGCAGTTGTTTACTATATAGTTACTGTTTTAATTTAAAAAAATATGGAATATAATAGCTCTTCAGATGATGAATAGGATTCATTTTTATTAGAAATCCCCATTTTTAAATCGCGGAAAAGATATTGGGTGCATGGACTTTGGTAACAACATAATGATAGTGGCGAATTTCAAAATATTTCCACTGTTTTAAAAAATTACCCATCTAAATTTTATGATTACTTTCGCATGGACATATCAACGTTTGACTACAGTTTAAACGCTATGAAAAAGTAATACGTGTCCATATCAAAATTTTTTCATCTCTATTATGGTACTTGTCATGTTTTTGGTTCCATATTTGGTCTTCCGCAAATACAGCACTAATAAGTCTTTCTTTTTCAAATTTTAGAGATGACATCTTAAAAACTCACGAACGCGTGCGACGTAACTACTAAAATACGAGTATTTATACGACTCAATATCGAAACACCAATGTGAAGCGGTTGATAAATTTGTAAATTAAACGTACGTTTTCTCAAACAAAAACTAATATACTTAAGACTGGGACATAGTAGGTACAGTGTACACATTAACGGCGTTATCAAAACTCAAATGTGAAAAGATCGATAATGAGTATAGATAAAATTTATGTTGAAAATTAATCACAATTTCATTTATTGATCAGCGTCGCTAATCAAGAGCACCTACCTATACATAGTATAGTATCACTAATTTTCGGCCGAAAAATTCAAACATGTTTGAACGGTTGAAAACCGAACCGACCCGAAATTCGGGTCGGATGATCGGTTCGGTACAAGTGTATGCACTCACATATAAAATCGGCAGTTTGATTTTTTTCGGTTCGGCCGGTTTGGGTCCAGTATATGCGCAGCTTTAGGCTATGGTCATTGGTCAGACTAGATCCGGCATCGGTTGAACACAGCCAAAAACGGGGAAAAAATTAAAAGTATAAAATTCAATTGTACCGGTCACATTACATCCGATAAATTTGGTCGTTTACGGCC